>DWFO01001963.1:0-14627 GCA_018246595.1 Mimoniades nurscia nurscia | reverse complement strand
CTGGTGAAACGTGGGAATGTTCTACATTCCTCTGCCTACCTCTTCGGGGATTACAGGCGTAAAGTTACTTTTTTTTTAAATATTACAATGTATACAGTACAAAGCGCCTGCTATTTTCAAGATTACATGTTACAAAATAAAATATTTCTTCTACTGTAAACCTGCTATTCGACATTAACCATGAAATAAGGGTTCCACAGTATTCACTACCTATTATGTTTATCACTACAGTTCCTTTCACACGCATAGCCCACTCGTGGGCTAGTATACCTACATCCCTATTTGCAGCGTTTATGCCTTGTACAATATTAAGAGGAACATTTTATATTTAAAAAAATTATATATTATAAAGAATAAAAAATCAATAGGGTTTATTGGTTCTGAAACATAAAAATAACCTAATGTCACTTCTGTAATGCCCGAAGAGGTAGGCAGAGGAGTGTAGTACACACCCACGTTTCACCAGTTACGTGTCCGTCCCACTATGGAATAGGTGGTGAGCCTATTGCCATACACCGGGCACACATCCAGCTTTAAATGTATACCGCCATGCCAAGCTACAAATAAACATGAACATAAAATAACATGACGCCGGTATTTCCGCGAAGGGGTAGGTAGAGGCAGGCAGCATAAACGTGAACAACTTACATATTCCTGTGTAACGATAAGATTAACACACAATAATATATTTGAATAAAATGCTAAAAGGTGGTGAACAGTGAATTGAAAATTAGCCTATTCCAGTATTGTCCGGTAAAAATTTAAATACGTATCGTCTTAAAATTCCATTCTATCCATTACATAAGACTCACTAGTTCACTGGTTTGTTCATGTTTTATCATAGTTCCATCCGCACTATGATACTCGTACCATATTGGATTACATACATACATATCTTCACGCCAGGTCCTTTACGGGGTTGGCAGAGAATATTGTAATATTGACCATAATATTGCATTATTCTTTTAAATATGCATTTTGTTTATATATTATTTGCTGAATGGTATTTTGTTTTATGTTGTGTATAAAACAGTTTACTTATTGTGTTGTTTTGGAGTCTGATTGGATTTTTTTTAATATATGATAATATTTTAATATATTTTATATAGATTGCCTCGTTGATCGAGATGTTGCTATGCGACTTCCAGATCCAGAGGTCCTGGATCCAATTCCCGGGCCCAGTACCTACTATAAGATATTTATAACTAAAATGTCCAATACTGGATCAGGTTCTATATCCGTACCCAGTGCATGGCAATAGAGTAACCAACTATTCTATAATGGGACGTAAATGTAACTGGTGTAATGTGAGAGTAACCTACAGTCCTCTGACTGCCTCTTCGGGCATTATAGGGGTAATGTTACGTTTTATGTTTCTTCTAGTTTATATCTCTTTTGAAACTTAAACCACAAATCCAATTATTACCTATTGATGTTTAATCTGAAGTGAATGATTGGCATAAAACTGATTTTTCATTTTAACTATATCCAACAGTTGAGTGGAGGCGTGTGGCACTGTACGTTAAGTTAGCCCCTAGCTATGCGTAAAACAAAGAGCAAATAAACGAAATAAATAAGTCATTTTTTTTATTTGTACATTAAACGTGGCTGGTTCGTGGCGATCATTAAATGAGTTAAATGTAATTAACTGAGTTAAATAGGTATATTAAGGTGGTCGCAGACGGAACTGTAACACATATTATAGCACGTCGTATTATGATATAATGTAACATGTAACGCCTGTAATCCCCAAAGAGGTAGACAGAGGAGCGTAGGAGGAGTCCCACGTTTCACCACTTACGTTTACGTGTTTACGTCCCACTAGAAAATAGGTGGTGATCCTATTGCCATACACCGGGCACACATATCCAGACTCCGGCCACTATTAGAAAATCTAACTTAGATTAATCCCGGGGGTTTGACCGCAGGACCTCTTCATCGGCAGTCGCGCTCCCAACCCACACGCTCAATGAGGCAGTCGTATTATACATAGTACCTATATTACGATATATTTTCTTTACTAAACCCTCAAGTGACATAATATGTCTGTCGCAGCCAACTAGCTTAATGAGTCGTTCAATGAACAGCCTAGCTTCTTTACAGGGCCGTTCAACTAGCGGCCCGAAAGATATGAAAATGGTTAAAGCCATTTGATTAAACAGCTTGGGATATGTGAACAGTTATAGCAAGACGTTATATGTCGGTATAGCAAGATGTATTGCGCAGATAATGTCCGCGAACATATGTATTATATAACACAGCTACACAATATATTAACATTTCCATATAGTACAGTTACGTCTGTGACGACCTTTATATGGGTCAGCTGCACACCCTGTACACTGTAACAATATAATTGAAACAAATAATAAATGTACTTTAATCGTCTAAACGAGAGTCGTGGCTCGTACGCGCGGTGTAATTGTGGGTTTTGAGTAATAAGGTGCACTCGTTCACATTCACATCGGCTCCTTTTGACCTCGCCGTTGACCTCGTGTTACGTTAACTACCCTTACAATACTGTTATAGTGTTATTATTATTGAATCATACATCTTTTGATTTGACAATAGGAGTCAATAATACCTACATGCAAAGAAATTATGAGTACGGCCAGTATGTGTATGTATGTACATTGACTGAAACCGGCGGGCGTTTATGAAGAAACTGATGAATATACACGTAAATGAAGAATATCGTGTCTTTCAGGATAGACATATTTGGCACTCAGTTCTCTCTGCCTACCACGTAAAGATACTAGCGTGTCTTTATTTAATCAAAGTATGAGCACTTATTATCTGCACTTTGTATTAATGTATTAAGAACATGATAACTCTGGCTTTAAATTACATGTACAATCATCAGTCTCCTAGGTGAGATGCTAATAGAAAATGAGCACCGCAAACCCGCACACTCGGTAACGAAGTTGACAAATAAATCGAACGAACGTTTCCGATCGGCGCGAACGCGGTAAAAAGAGAAATACGGATGGCATGCCGTAAGCCATATTTGGCGCGCCAGGCGCGGACCGCAACTTTGTTGCAGCCAACTGGGCCAAGGCGAGAGAGCACAGCGATCTGTGATAACGTGATAACTAAACGGCTAATGGCAATTAGTTATCTGCATTCATACACTCAATCGGCTCCTTAGTTACACGACTTTATTAGTCGATAGTTCGTTAGATATTAATATTCTGTTCTTACGAGTTCGTACATGTTTTAATATACGAATAAATAATTATTGTGCATGTTATCAATAAATTTATATTTAAATTTCAATTCTATTTAAAAGTACATAAAAGAACAGGTTAAGAAGCTAAAGTTAAGTGTAAACTCTCGCTAGATGATAAAATAATTACGATAAATTCCTTTTTGAAATTAGTTTTTTCTTTCGTTAAATTTTTTTTACGCTGCAAGTGGCTGAAGGCTCCTTTTTGCACAAAAGGTCAGTTAACATCACCTGCTATGACGGTGACGGAAAACATTGAGATGGAAACTTACAGTTCCCCAAAATAAATAGAAGTTCCCTAAGGGCGTGTCAAGTCTCCCAATCGAACACAATGACCATTACCCCCTTTCAATTTGAAGGGAGATCCGTGTTTCAAAAGTGGAACGATATGATTGAATCAAGAAAATAATGTACTAATCGAAGCCCACGGGACTGTATACGTGAACCGATTGCTTCTCACTTGCACCACATTGAAAGCTCGCGGGCAACAGGTGGCTGAGGCGACGACATTTAAAAGTAATGGTCACTAGTCCAGTGGCCTACTGGGCCGTGACAACTAGCTCTAATTGTGCAAATCTATCTGGCGTGCTTACCGCTAAGCTCCTGCCACTTGAAAACTAGTCTTATAACGACTACTGGAATATAATGAAGTGGTCCGTTCAATCAAACTCTTGCAATTCTTTTTGGAATACGGAATACTGGTTCGATTCTCATCGGACACCGTAACGTCACAACTATTGCAAAGTAGTGTAAACGTCTAAGTTACATTCTGTAATAGTTTTTTCCGGATAACCATAATTTATGCTGGAAGTACTGGAACGTTTATTTGATTACCCGAAATTACCCGATTTTTATTTCAGTTATCCAAATTTACATTGCCAGATCCGTGTCGGCGCGGAGGAAGAATACCTCCTCGGCCGGGATGTCAGGGTGTCGTAAGAAGCAACTATACCCGGCGCTCGCTGATTGCGCTAACTCTTGGCCTCCTTGGCACGACTAAATGCCTAGCCGGCTACGGCCATCAGCATAAGCCGTGCTAGAAGTTGTACTCCGACATTCCCACTCCGCATGGCCACCGTGGGTATTACATGCAAAATTTCGCCTGGGGAGGTCTATATGCAGTAGATGCCTTATTTATAGTTGATGATGATGATTAGAATTGTATTAACGACAAAGTAATACAAGAAAAAGAAACTTGCAACACTCAGCCATTGGCCTAATAAGCTACGCGACCACTGGTTTCCAGTGTGTTTCCATTTCTGTCGCTTAGGTTTGATAGTGTGTAGGCGCTGTGACCGGCGTTGTAATGTGAAATATCATGCAAGGAATATATAAATCGAGAGAGATAATAATGGGCATGAAACTAGTATAAAAATGACACAAATTCCATTCTGTCACTGATACAGATCGCAATAAACTCTAAAGCAGCTATGAGTGAAATACCTGTAATCTTTTTGGAAGCAATATTTCCTAAGGGCTTTTTTGTGACGCACGTATTGTGTGTTATATGTATGAGCGCATTTAATATAAAAATGATACAAAATGAGAAAGTAGTTTTTTTGGTAATTTTTATTAGTGTTGTATAACCGCACGAAATACTTACGAGTAGAGGTAGAGTAGGTAGAGGTAGGGTTAGAGTAGAGGCAGAGAAAGCTGGATGCCACAAACAATATCTCCAAGGTTGCAGACCTGCAGACGCTTCTTCCACATTCATCGCTCTCCTCGTACACGCACGCGGGTCGGGAACATTTCTGACTCCCCATGAGCCAGAATTTCTCTTCTTAACATGCATTTGGCCACTTCTGACTCCCCAGGAGCCAGTATTTCTCTTCTTAACATGCATTCGGCCACTTCTGACTCCCCAGCAGCCAGTATTTCTCTTCGTAACACGTAATCGGCCAATTATCGAGCAAAACAGAAGCAACAATTCGAAAATCATTTAACATACAAGAAATAGCGAGGGTAAACGCCGGCCGATCTCAAACGCGCAGTTCGTACCGGGGAGATAAGTAGTGCCGATTAGCTCATTACGTTTGTGGTTCGGTCCTGATTTTAAAACGCTACTTTTTCTCTTACCACATGTTATTTTATAACCAAAATTCACAGATCTATAGATAAGTTTCTCATGTCCGACTTTATGTTGGTCGAACTAATGAAATATATTTTAATAGCGTCTCGTTGGTCGAGCGGGATGCAATCGCAACTGCTGATCAAGAAGTCCTGGGTTCTAATCACGGGTTGGATACTGTTAGATTTTTCTAACTTAGAATTTCTACTTACAATTTCTAGTAGTGGCTCGGAGTCTGGATTTGTGTGGATCGTGGAAGTGAAATACACTTCTCTGCCTGCCCTTCAGAATACAAACAAGAATATCTATACATATAATAAAACTGAAACTGATCGCTATACATGGCAAATATATTAAAAAATTCATAATGAGCGGCCATTATAATACGCAAGAGAACCCAAAACAATGTTTTTTTTTTCATTTTGTCTGTTTGCCTGTATATCAGTATGTCTGCATGTCTGTATGTTTGTGCACGCTAATCTCAGAAACGGCTTATCCGGTTTGAATGCAGTTTTCAAGATTATATTGTGATGGACTTTACTTAACATTTAGTGTTTTTTTTTTCATTTAAATCGGTTAATAAATAAAGAAAATATACTCCTTCACGCAAAAACTACTGGACGGAATTTGATGAATCTTTGAAAGGTTGTAGTTTATACTAATCTACATCGAATCTACGCGTGCGAAGTCGCGGGCACAGCTAGTATTAAATATAACCGACATACGTATAACCGGTGGTCTTACCACTCATACATTTACTTCGCTTTATAACAAGCCCGAGAGACCTTAAGAAAAACAAATAAACATAGGCGCGAATGACCGAATGGAAACAAATGAGCGGTTGACAATTAAATTAATACATTTCGGTCATTTCCGTCTCAGAGCGATTGCGTAACGTAACATCCTATTGAATAGCGTTACCAATAACTTAGGCGTTGAATACACTTTACGACCTCGTCAGCTGCGGCGTTTGGCTCACAATTGTCAATCGTCGATCATAGGTTTACGTGTGCGACTGAAAGAACACTGTATGTGTTTTACGATGTCTCGCTCAATTCACTGTGTGTTAACACAAAACATGAAAATATTGTTGTTTTATTCGTTCTTAACGCGTATCCAGCTCACGGTTTTGTGTTAGACACGCCGCTTCACACACGCGTCGCTTGTCGGCCAGCGAACGAAGTGCGATTAGCTATATTGTTGCGAGAGGTGAGACAATTGAATATACTCATTCGGTAGTAGTAGTCTCATCGCCTGATGATTAGTGGACACCGTCACTTATAGCTTTGAAGAAGAGCTCTCTGTGCGCTTCTTTTTTTGAAAAAAAAATCCACATTACATTCATTCAACATCATAGCGCTCCGGATATATCCGAAGGAAGTTAATTCCATATTTTATACGTCAGTAACAAAAACAGCGCTCAAACCGAACTGTGTGTGGATCGCCACTTATCTAATTAATGGAGAAATGAATATATGTTCTAAGTAGGACTCGTACCCATAATCCGTTGACCCGACAATAATGAGCGCTAAACACTACACGAACTTACTTACAATCTCGTTACTTAATGATCGCTAACATCAACTAATATATCAATAATAACCAAGTGATTAGGAAAATATTGAGTTGAGTAAAATAAATTGAAATGAGTACTAATCACAGTGAGATTTTGGTAACTTTAGAGACATTGTAAACTTTACAAAAAGTTTTAATTTATTTATTGCGATCAAAACTTGACAATATCACAAGTGATAATGTAGACAGAATGCACATGTAGACAGAAGATACAGAATTAGTTTATTTTATACCTATAGACTTATAGTGGCGCTTACAATCGTCACACATAAATTTTTCCCTTATCAATCAATTATTGGATCGAAACATGAACGCAATCAAGAAAACTCCGCAAGAAACCATTATTTTAATTATGTTTTTTTTTAACTGTATACTGACTTAAATTCTTACAAGACTCATCACTAAAGTCAAGAGCGAGAAAAGCTACAATTTTATCAAAAGGTTGACCATGATAACAGTGACCTTAGTAATATAATACACAGTTAAAGTAACGCGGCCTGTAGGACACGTAGAATGCGTAGAGATGTTGATTGCATTCGTAATTCCTTCATTCAGTCATGCATTCATTCATTCATTCAATCGGTCATTCAATCGGTCATTCAACCATTCATTCATATAGTCATACATTCAACCATTGATTCATTTATTCATTAACCCAATCATTCAGTCATTTAATCAATCAATCATTCAGCTTTTTAAAAGTCCATCAGTACTACTCACTGAACTATTTGCTGATGATCAGATCTTGAGATCAATCGATTATGAAATTTAGGTACATGCACATAGATTAAACAAAACTTTAATAACATCGTACAACTGTATTACTTGCTACTGCGCATTGTGTGAAAAAAGCACGATTCGACCCACCAAGTTACATTCATATTCATGAACGTACTCGCCGGACCGGTCCGTGATAAATCTATCGTCTTTCACACAAAGTATAATTAAGTTACAAGTCGTACGCGTCACTCTCATTATGATTTACGGTTTTGGAAGGCCAGGGTGGAGGGAGGGGGGACAGAATTTGAAACCGTTCGTGTCCGGTCGTAAACGTCCGTACCAATGTTTAATGCTCCAAAATATAATAAAGTCGAGGGAACCCGAACACTTGGGAAGCGAGTTAATTTATCGTAAAAACGTTGAAAGAATCCCCCTCCGCTCCCCTCTCAATGCCATTGTCGGATACCTTGGGTTTTTTCGCGACAAGTTCGCTTATGATACTCGCATTATGCGGTCGGTGCAACAAAGCCGCTTCCGCTTCGGCACTGAAAAAAATGGCAACCGGCGATATATGACACTTGTTGAATTTTACCAAAAACCAAATAAGGTATCTTACACACTCGAATCGTTTCATACGTTAACGCGGCGGACATTTTTATGCGACATTTAAAATTTTATGGACGTTAATAAATCGGTAGATTAAAAATTTCAGATGTGTATTTTAAAGATGCATACATTCGTACATTAAAGAACTAGTCGCGATATCGTCCGTGTGAAAATCAAAATTCTTCCCTTATAATATTTTGTCTGATAATTCACTTTTTAGGGATTTATCCGAAACGGTTCTACTGCATGTAGCTTATGTTCTATTCCAGGGTTTAAATAATCTCCGTCAAAGGCACACGTAAATTTTAATATAACCAGTTCATATGAACAGACTGCTTGTGGCACTGCTGCCTCTCTAGCCGCTCAGGACCCCGATGGCCTTCTTCTAGTCACCTCTTATGACAAGCAAGAGATACTGGCCCTAACGAGCAACATTCTGGCCCTAAGCTACAGCAATGAACAATACTTTACCTACAGTTCTATACAAGGTCGGATGTCGATACTTTTTCTTTGCTCCAAAAAAATAACTTTATTGTCACATCCATGTTGATACTGGCTGACCAGTTAATAGTCGAAAATTCCCGAAACAGGTGTGAAAAGAGCGGTAACTCAACCCACGTCTGATCCGTGAGCATGGACATAGAGTTTTTCGCAGCAAATATCGTACAATGATCCGCTGTTAAGAATATAGGTAGCTGGTTTTGCGATTGCAATAATTTGTACACAAATACCGATGACGCGAGAACAATAAGCCGGGCGATTTGTTTAATACGAAACGGATATTACCTGAACGCAAGAACCCAATTCAAAAAACGCCTTTTACGTCGTAAATCATATCCACAGTGAGAAAATTTCATGAGATGAAATCGAAATGACGAGATGAGTTTTTACAAATGCACTCGTGTGTATCAGCCGATTAATGATGTTGTTGTCACAAAAAGCAATATTGCATTATGACTTTATTACAACTGTAATGCTAGTTTGACATCTTCCACGATAAACGATAAGAGAATTAAAGAATCACATGCTTACATGTTATCACGCAATTTCCCGTAGAAACAGGTAAATGCGAAAAAATTTCACTTTCGGACCCTGGAAGACTTTTTTCGTATTTTTTTTTCAATTACATACTGTCTTGTTGATCGTGTGGGTTGCAGGCGGGACTGGCGAACGGGAGGTCCTGGGTTCGATTCCCGTGTCAGGCACTACTAAATTTTCTAATTTACATTTTCTAGTAGTCGCTCGGAGTCTGGGATATGTGCCCGGTGTATGGCATTAGGCTCACCGCCTATTCCATAGTGGGACATGAACGTAACTGTTGAAATGTTGGAGTGTTCTACCTCTGCCTGCCTCTTCAGATATTAAAGGCGAGATGTTACGAAGTGTTTGTATGATTTGCATAAATATTCGTTTTATATTTGGGTGAGTGTTCTACATTCCTCTGCCTACCTCTTCGGGGTGTACAGGCGTGATGTTACGTTTTTACCTTTTTTTTTTATCTGGGTGTTAAAAAAGTTTAATATATAGGTATATATTTATATGTATAGATATGTAATTTACAGTCGTCTGGTTACCGTAAGCACAGGTTTTTGCCTAGTTTAGGATCAGGTGGCCTTGTGTGGACGTGTCCCAATATTCTGTTATTATTAAGCGTTTTTATCACTAATAGTTTATAGCCACGAGTGAGGTCCCTGATGACGGTAATGTTGCTTGCTACTAATATATTATCAGTCGATTCGTATAAAATTTGAATTTGTTGACGTGTTTTCAAATTTATACGACGCTCTCTAAACAGGGGCGGCGGGGCTTTTGGTCGGGTGTCGTTAAAGTTAACGACCGTGGTTTTACGAGTGTGTCACCTCTCGGGCCACATACGACGCGACTCTGATATAGTTCAGCATGTAAAAAGTCAACTTATGTCACGACGCGAACAAGTTTGTCACGCATTAAACGGTTGTCGTTTCGACAACTTCAATGGCTGTTATTCATAGAGAGTAATGGATTGTGAGTTTGAATCGATGTATTAACGTTCTTTGTTATGAAAGTAACGTGAAGACAGTAAAATGGGAGACGTTGATAGTACATAGAATGTTGTGTTTTATGTATTTATTATTTTTTTAAAAAGTATCTGTATAAGTACATATATATTTATTTCCATCTCCGTAGTTTATCAACTGTCTGATTACCTAACACAAGCACTATTTTTTTGTATGTTTTTTATCTTTATTTGAAGGAGTTTTGTCACTCAGTGACTATGCCACCCCATGGATAAAACTATACGTTAAAGCTTACTAACTAAATAATGTATTATTACAACTTAATATAAATTTACATTTGTCTACCTCCCTGTACATGATTCGCACATGCAGATCTCAGGACAGACATAAAATTGATTTTTAAATCAATTTTGTTTGTTAATTGGACAGTGGAATTGTTCAAAAGTACAATAAATATGTCCATCAAATGTGTTAAATTCGTGTAACATCACACCTGTAATCTGCGAAAAGGTGGCGGTAGATTTGTGTAGTAGACACACGCGCTCGTTTCACCAGTTACGTTTACGTCCCACTTTGGAATAGGTGGTGAGTCTATTGCCATACACCGGGCACATATCCAGACTCTGAGTCATTACTAGAAAATCTAATTTAGAAAAAACTAGTAGTGCCCGACCCGGGAATTGAACCCAGGACCTCCCGATCCTCAGTCACACTTGCAACCAACACGACCAACGAGGCAATCTACTTTCATTTGTTTACATTACCTGAATATCTGTTAATATCAGGTTTATAATTATTATCTGCACTTTGACAAAAGAAGTTCAATAAGGTTTAAATTTAATGAATTGCAGTGAAATTTCATCCTTATTTAGATTACTAGTGTATTTGTGTGTGTCGGACGTTTTGTATAATTTTCGCCGATATAAAATAGTAGATATGTCACTTAGAGCAATATTATAATATTGTGTTGGGTATTTTCAAAGTCCGTGCTACATTGCAAGAGTCGTAAATATGCTACGAATCGCTCCCAATCGCTACGCAGACCGGATGTTGTTCAACAAATACGAATTTAAATCAACGGAAAACTACTAAGGCTGAGGTCACGGCGATGTTAGAATAGAGGGCTTATACGCGAAAAAAAAATGTAATATGACGTTCTTTCTAACATATTTAAAAAGTTTTTTATTTCACGTAATACATTATGTTATTTTTATTTCACGTAATACATTATGTTATTTTTATTTCACGTAATACATTATGTATTACGTGAAATAAAAATAGCATTGTTCTTGTTGATTGGAAGCGCGACTACCGAACGGGAGGCCCTGAGTTCAATTCCCGGGTCGGGCACTACAAATATTTTCTAAATTAGATTTTTTAGTAATAACTCAGAGTCTGGATATATGCCCGGTGTATGTCCATAAGCTCACCATCTATTCCATAGTGGGACATAAACGTAACTGGTGAAACTTACGAGTGTTCTACATTCCTCTGCGTACCTCTTCGGGGATGACAGGCGTGATGTTACGTTTGTTATTACATATATATGCCCTTCTTGCCGTTCGATCGTCGTTCCTACCAGTGATTTAGCCTGCCTATTGCCGTTTCAATTTACTAATTATCGACATATAAAATTGTTTCGTATCAGTATGCTAATGTGTCCTCGGTGTAATTATTGCGGCGGCCATGATTGTTTTGGCAATAAGCGGCGGCGCGGTCGCGCGCGCGTGACGATAGAGTAAACAGAGGTGCGCGCGCGGGAACAAAGAAATGATTTGTCAAAGTTGTAACGCGAGACGGCCGGATGTCTCGAGCCACTTGGAAACTTGCTAAGCTTTAATACCTTTGTGTCGTTTCTCCTTATTCTTCTTGCGAACTATTCCTCATTGTAGACGGTCGATACTCCTCCCTCGGATGACCTTCTCTTTTATGATGTTGCTCCAAGGATTGTGGCTGTCGACTGTTTATATGGCCTCGTGGACTATGCTATCGAGTGTGGTTTTGACTTGGTCCCGGTATTACTTAGCCTCCCAGTCAGGACGGGTTACTTAGCAAGTCTTTACGGATGGAATGTTCCAAAATATTTAGCACTAAGGGTCACCCGTATGATAGCAGCTCGTTCTTCTCGTTGGTTAATTTTATATGTACCTATGTATATCGGATTGGGACCAGGACTACGAGCACTTGAAAAAATGTACCTCCAAAATTAATATTCAAACTTTGAATGCTAATCTCTGCTGTGCTAGTGAAGGATAATATCTCGGAGGAAGCTGTGCACTTCTCGTTTATATTCTCTAACGCGTTTAAAGTTTATCAGCCCGCACTTGGCTAGATTGGCAGTATTTTATGTCTCTTCCAATTCTGAAAGTATACTCGCCACTGATAGTAGAACGATAAAAGTATTCATGATGAAAATGTGTGTAATATCACACCTGTAATCTACGAAGAGGTTAACAGAGGAGTCTAGTACATTGTCACGGTTCACCAGTAACATTCATGTTCCACTATGGGCTTATTGCCATACAAGGAGCATAAATCCAGACTTCAAGCATCTTCTAGCAAAATTCAACAGTACCCGATCCGGGATTGATACCCAGAATCTCTGGAACAGCATTCGTGCTAGTAACCTCTCCACCTATGAGGTGGTCATGATGAAAATGTCTATAATATACACTAATTATTTCTATTCGACCGTACAATATCGCACATAGTTAGATCAATAAGAATGATATTACGTCTGTATGAATCACACACACATGCACACATGTCGGTGGTCAGCATATTAGATGTGATTTATTGGATGCATTTAAATATTATTAGCACGAAACATTTATAATACTGACGGTAACGGTGTCGTAAATTGTTAAATAATTTCAATGTAAATATGTATCTGCAAATGATTTATCTGTCACAACTCAGTGGCACGCTTTGAGTTCACATCAAAGTATTGGCGGAAATTTCGAACATTTTCACCTTCTAATTCCACTCGCTTTTAAATATGTATAATATCCTCTAATTGATTTAATTAGGTGGTTGAGGCAATTAGTATCGATTGGGCATTGATGATAAATATTAGGAGGCATAATGTATATGGTATTAGTTTAGGTTATATATATATGTATGTATGGTTTTATATAAATGTTTAAATTACAAGTATTGTAAAATATGGGTAGTAATCAAAATTGTTATTATAACATTTCTCCTGTGTTCCTTGAAGGGGTGGGCAGAGGATAGTAGTGAAATCCCACGTTAAATTAGCCACGTTTTCGTTCTACCATAAAATAGCCGGTGATCGTATTGCCCTACACCGGGCACACATTAAGACTCCGATATTCCACAAGGAATTTCCACTTACAAATAAAACGCAGTAGTAACTGACCCGGTATCTAATCCGGGACCTCTCGTGACAAAAACCTCACGCGACCAAGGAAGCAGTGAAAATGTCTTACAAGTAATTATCTATCCTGGTGAAAATTTTATTTGGTACAGGTACAGGTCGGTGTGACTTACCGCGACGATTGTTCGTGTCGCACGGATCTCGCCGCACGCATGTACCTATTTTTAACTCGCCTAACTCAACCACTACATGTATAAATAAATATAAACACATCCCAGCGGTTAGCGCGCGCTACTGAAAATCGCATCGACGTTTCCGTTGGGTAACTGTAAGTAATTGTACCTGATTTATTTGTATGGTAAATTTACTAACAATAAGTTCAGAGATGCAGCTACTTACTGTTACTTGCTGTTACGATTTGTACTGCACGATGGTTATGTTAATAACGCCAAGAGTAGATAGATAATGGTGTAGAATTCGTATTGTGCATTACGCGTAACAATTTTGTTGTTATATTATCACGCTACGTCACTTACCAGTTAGGCAGGTGGTACTGAGTGCTGAATGTGTCTTTTCAAAATGAGAAGGGTTAAGGCTTTAAAATCAAAATTTCGCGAGTACTAATTAACGGTATCGTTCGTTTAACGGTTCGTTAAAAGTGTACTTTTATGGTTTAACAAATTTTAAATTATCTATTTAACAAGATGAAAACGTACAAAGAGAAGGTACAAAATGAAAGTAGGTACCTACATCTATGAAAGTAGCCAAAGAGCACAAAAACGCACCTGGCTACCCGGTAGCGCGGAAGTACAGTTAAGTTCAGCAACGAGTGAAGGACGTAGTAACCGCTATTTTATGTTATAGAAGATAAACGCCTTGAAAAATGTGAAAGCGCAAATGACACCTTTCAAATGCCTCTGCCTCGTTTTGTTGCCTTTTTAAGTCTAAACGTACTTCCATTGCGACATTTCGTTGTTACGACTCATTGGACAACGCTTATTATTGGATGATTTAAAATATATAAAGTAAAAGTAACTTCACGCCTGTAATCCCCGAAGAGGTAGGCAGAGGAATGTAGAACATTCCCACGTTTCACCA
>DWFO01001962.1:0-14627 GCA_018246595.1 Mimoniades nurscia nurscia | reverse complement strand
AATGTTACATTTTAACACACCATTCGCTTCATCGTTTATTTTTGCCTCAAATTGTTAATTTATAACGTATTACGTATAACGTATTATAGAATTAACCGGTTAATTTGGGTGAAAAACCGTTCGTATCAAAGTAACCGGTAATCTTTATCATTTGGATTAATTATAAACCGTTCACCTGTTTAACCGGTAAATGAAGGAGCGATATTATATACCGGTATTTAATCGAAATTAACCGGTATTTTTAAACCGGTTCCGAGCCTTGGCTCCATTAAATGCTGAATTGGTCGTAATTGATAGTATCATTGAAAAGTGGTGGAATATCGATTTATTTTTAGACTTTAAAAAAATTCTTAAACCTATATTATAAGATTCAGTATAAAAAAATCAGTATATAGTCCTGCTGTCATTAATAGCTTTTACTAAAGAAATGTTAATCTCAGCCAAAGTACGAGTACACTCAAGGCTTTGTTGGTCGAGATCAATGTACGGCGAGCATTTAATTAGAATGCAGCTGTGCATACATTTTAATTTTACCCCAGAGATGTACCTATACGATGGTGAGAGTTGTGACGAATTTCATAATACACAATAAATATACACTCGGTATGTGGCGTCTCTTTCATATTAACGCACATCTACTGATGATGATCTATGTGCCCGGTGTATGGCAACAGGTGCACCACATATTCCATAAGTGGGACGTAAACGTAACCGGTGAAACGTGGGAGTGTTCTACATTTCTCTGCCTACCTCTTCGGGGATGACAGGCGTGATGTTACGTTCTACTGATCTACTTGAGATCTTAGATCGAACCTCTAGCGAAATACCATATAATATTGTGCATAGACGTCTGCTATTATTAATACCTGCCGTTTAAAAATGATACTTTAAGAACCGCTTTTCGATAATTGTCTCAGTACAGATAATGTAAAATGTCAGAACACATCATTTGTGACGTCACTTTAGAGCCATGCTTTTATCTTGACACTAAGCGATTGATAACGGAACATCGAACTGTAATTATTATGCATTAGGCGCTTTTCAACGCTGACCTGATAGACTCTAATCGATAGCGTATTATTATGTTAATTTATAACACGCTCTTATTCTCTTGGATTCGTGCCCCGGGAATATATTATCGCAGTAAATACCATCTCGTCTGCTTCAAATTTTAATAACTGCACGAACACGATTCCGAACAGATCCAACGTGTTGTTATGTGTTTTGCATGCGATTTGATGAATGCAAGTGCCGAGGGGGACCGAGACTCACTAATATGGAACAAATAGGTCTCGCTGATCTATGATTTACAATTCTACAAAAACTGCGTGCTTGTATAATGAATGTAGAAATGTTTCAAGTCTGTAAGTCTGTATACATGCGGTGCTCTTTGTCTACTCCGTAAGAGACGTGGCGTTAAGATATGATAATTTCACAATTTGTTGACATTTTTCGTTAGTGACTTCACGTGTACAACGATGTATTTTGACTGTAGACGATAAAGTATGCGAGACTATAGTACAACATGGTTTACTTGCAACACATAAAATGTGATTGTCAAACGGAAATGGTTCAGCTGACCGAAAATTGCAATTCGAGCGACCATTGGAAGGGGAGAACTGATTGAATATTAATATCTAGTTCTGTCCAGTGATGATTTAATTTAGATTTCATCTTCGTACCGCATTTTTATTACAAAATTGTCTGACAACTACTCAGTTTTTACCTTACAGTTCACTTTAGACGTGAAATATAGCAATCGGAGCATGGTATTATGTTTTAAATATTGAAAAAAAAAATGGTGTCCAATAGTGAAAAGTAAAAAAAAAATGTGATAAGAAACTTGATTTAAACTCGAAGGCTTTAGTCTCTATCTTATGGTAGGATAAAGAATATTATCCAGTTTTAAAATGTTATAGTTTAAAAAAGCCTATAAAATGTTTAGAAATTTTGATTTCAAAATACATATTAATATTCGGGCTATGCCGAAATAACATACGTGAGTTAAGCCGGTACATATATAATAAATAATATTATACTAGTTAAAATGATGTTAAAATGTACATTGGTGCTAAAAAGTTTGTACAGTCTGTGCATTATTACCATCAAATAGGTATGTAACTTTTAATCTTATAATTCCCGTGTGAGTGAGTGACTGTAATTGTACGAGAATAAAGTTAACCTAAACGTCATAATGATATATGTTAATTGTTATTCAGAACAATTCGTATAAAATATAAACTTGATATTAATATAGTTGCTCTCACGAGAGATGAGTTATTTCGAGGAAACAGGAAATACCTAGAAGCTTTTTCTTCTAGACGACAATAAGTTTCTCGAAACATTCATTTCGCCGGAAATTGACATTTTAATAACAATGGTAACTGAGCGCACGGTTGACTACAAATAAATCTTATTAAAGTCAAAGTTCTACATCGTCTGAACAAAACATTAGTCGCGGAAAAGAGAATTAGAATAAGTTTGCCATATTTTTTGTTGTCCAAATCTAGGGTAACTTAAAAATATCTTCCGCAATTTCTTTTCCCAGGAGTTATTTAAAAAGGATGAGGCGGAAGCTACACAGGGTCCCGTAGGATTTGCGGAGTGTAGGTTTTCCGGTCCCACGATAGCTTCTAGAGGGAGTTGTTGGGCTTAAAATAAAATAGAGTATATCATCGAATTATTGATTAATCTCTATGAAACTTATTACTATTACAGTACCACGTAATTAACTCCTGCTTTCGGTTGTAGTTCATCAAAAGTATACTGTGTCAAAATCCTAATGCCCAACTCCTGTTAAGGTAAATCAAAGACGGCACGGTCAATATGCCCCAACAAGCCAAATTCATCACGTCTAGCTCACTTTCCACTCAATTTTTTTTAAGATTCATGTATAATATTTTCTTGGCAAAATGAAAAAGTCGCATTTACGGCGGAAAAATACGAAAACGACAAGGAAATTCCAGTGTCAATTTTACGATCATTTGATAGCTTTAGGAACATATCGGACGTGAAATTTGTACAAAATGCTTTGCTCAATTGTATCGAGTTTATTTTTGTTTTGCTCTGCTTTCTTCGATAACTTAGATGAATGTAGGTATATCTTGACCAAATATGTTAGATACTGTTACTATTGGGGGTTTCAGACGTCATCGTAATGAATGGACAATTGTAAGGGCAGAGATATTTGGCACTTAATAATCTCTGCCTTCCATTTCAAGGGCCCTGGAGTAATGGTAAGATGATAATAGCAGTTCTGACGATGTAGAAATTTTCATTCGGCTGGTGAGTTGAGTTTTGTAATTATAACATTCACGTTCACAGAACATAACTCAACAATATTAGGCAAAAGTTTAACTATTTATTGCGACAAGAGTAAGGATTAACGACTCCCATATACGAGGCTTGTTAGCGTCAGTCAGAATTTAGTAACATCTGCATGAGGTCTTTCTATACTTAGAAGTTCAGGCTAATACATATATTAGCCTTTACCAATACTAAGGGATACATTGGTTGGATAGGTTTTATATACTGAAAGTGGACATTTTCCAGCAGCAGAAATGAATATTCTTCAGAAATGGAATTTACAGATGTTGTTATTTGGAAACTGAATCGTTTTATTCCGTTATATAATTTAGAATTCCGATGTATGTACATAAATGAGCTTATGTACGTAGATATGGGAACTTATTCTGTTTTAAGTATCTTTATATCTGCTTTCATCATTTACAACCGCATCATCGTTTTACTGTTGCACACGGATTTTCTGTCAGGGTGAGAGTGGTTAAGGCCTGTCAGCAAACTTGCAAATGGACATCCTGGCCTACTATGACTTTAACATTGTTTTGTAGAAATTAGATTACTAATATTAAGTAAAGTTTTTTTTTCTTTTTTTTAAATATTAAGTATGTATCACATGTTTCAGGTAGCGTCGTTACTAAGACTGTGGCTTTAACGATATTATTTTATCAAGACAAGCGTAAATCGTGCATAAATGACTAAGTAAACGTCGTAGTCAAATTGGTGCTGGTACTTGACAAATATTTGAGGTAATCGATTATGTCAGATCAGTGAACACGACAGGCATGAATGGAGATTGGAGAATTTTCAATATTGTATTATTCGCCAGACTTCGTTAGAGTCTCCTGTAATACGATGTCGTCACAATTAGAAGTAACTTGTCGATCTGTTCATACATAAGCGTATTGTAGTTAATTTTAAAATTGAAATCAGTGTTTAATTTTACAATTTTTTTAAATTTTACATCCGCTAAGTAGTACGCTAAGTACCTTACGATAATACCAGTTTCTATGTTGAATTCAGTCATTTCTATGTTACCAGTTTCTATGTTGGTTATAGTCATTTCGCCCATGGAATCAGAATGTGAGAAATATAGTTATACATGTTTCAGAATTCGCGGAGTGCCGAGCTTAGGGTGTTGCAGGTGTATGCGAAAAATTTAGGTCATTGACGTCATTACGGTTTGAGTTATTCAATCTACACCTATGACTCACCACTGCATTACACACAAAGTGACGCGTCACTTAGTCGTTAATTTCTGGTAATAACATAAAAATGTGGAAATAATTTTTTGTAGAAACGTTTGTGGTTTATAGTAAATTTTGAATATTACTTACAGCCGTGGAACGATTACGAATATTATTTAAGCAGGATAGACAACAGTTCATACAAAAGAAAAATGTTCTCTAATACGTGTGAAGTCTGCCAACCTGCACTTGGCCAGCATGGCAGACTATGGCCTTGCCCCTCCCATTCTGGAGGAGACCCATGTTCCAGCAGTGGAACGATAAAAGGGTCGAAAAAAAAAGGACACAAGTTCTGGGAGACGATCTCCGTTTATGCTATCAAAACAGTCATCATAAAATAAAACATCGTCAATGTTAAAATAGTTGTATTCGAAGAAATGTTTAAAATGCTTTGCTAATAATATAGCTGCTTCCTCTTTTTCGTGGAATTTCACTTATTTTTATAGTGTAATCAAAGTTAGTTAAACAAATTCGAAAGGGTTTATATTTTTGAAATTTTCGCTGACCTTCCATTGTTTCTTGAATTGTGTTCGTTCCTTTGCATTTTTTACTGACCTTTCGATATGGATTGACTGTCAAAAACTAGCAAGGAGAGATTAAGTGGCCATATAAGATATCCACTCACTTTCGAAGAAAATTAATGAGAGATATCTTGCCTAGAATATTAATATCATTTAATATTTAAGAACAGTTTAGTAGCAACTTTAGGATTTTGTATATCAAATTGACTTCGCTAATCACCATCCGAATAGATTTTTTTTGTGTAGCGAAGCCATACTTAGCTGACAAATTGTCAGTGACAATATATGAAATGCAATACATACATATATCTTTATGTTAATTTCACAGAACATTTTTTTATGAATTATTAAACGTCCAAGGACAAGATTCAAATTCAAAGTCAAATATCATTTATTCAAACTTGGTTCGTTACAACACTTTTTGTACGTCAAGATGAAACTACCACCGCTTTGTAAATTGGAAATATATACCTAACGCTTATGGTTACTTAAGTATATGTATAAGTACATATGTCTATTAAGTCTTTAGCTTTTAAATTGAGAACAAAAAACTTTTTTCTGTTATACCAAAATTAAAATACATTTAGATCTACACTGACACAATTCTGATTTTTTTCCCTCTTAACACTGTCATTTCCAAATTCTCCTAACTTAAGTAACATAATTTGTAACGCAATTTCAATTGTGACACTTCATTACCTGTTCTAAAATTAGTTCAAAACTCTATACAAGAACGCATTCTGTGGTTTTCTACTCCGACTGTAATGATACAATAAATTATATTAATAAGAAAACTGATGTCAATTATCAAAAAGAGACGGAGGATTCAACTCATTATAGTGTAGCGTCGCGTGAAAAATGACGATACTTCCGATATTCAACTTTATTTTTTTTTTGATAATTCGGGACATTTCCACACACGGCCATCTGATTCCAAACTTAACATCACACAAATATTTATTCTGGGTGGGAATCGAACTCACGAGCCCCAGCGCAATAGTCAGGTTTACTAACCACGGCACCAACGGGCCTGCCAAAATAATTAAAAATATTTAAAAATTAAACAAAAAACAAAAATTCACATTAGATTGTGATGAGAAAAGTTTTCTATTTGTACCTTCAGACTACTTCATCTTAGTACTTAATCTCTCTTTTTGATTAATCTCTGACAGACCCACAGCTAGATACGACCAGTCGCATACCTACTATATACTCGTACATATAGTATGTATATCAAGGAGGTATGAATTAAAAGTGATTAAATTATGGTTTAAATTGCCCCACGAAATAGTCCTAATAGCTAAGAGTAGGTACAGTGATTGAGCTATTGTTTTGTACTGATTGCTCTTCATGAATTGAATTATGTAGATGAGATGTACACATATATGAATAGACAAATAAAACGAGCGGTAACGAGTTAAAACTAACTACATCATTCATAGTATAATTCTCATAAATCCTCAATTGTGCTGTTGGTGAATTTAAATACCTTGCAACAGTGGGTACCTAATGTTGGCATAACATACTACCATTCCCATTCTCAGCATGTGCGGGTTTATAAGTTGCTCTAACTTTGCCTGCGGGACTTCAGTGGGTATACTTAATTTCTCTTCAATTATCCTTAGGGATCTCATTTGTCTTCCATCTGTGTTCTCTTTCCCTTCCAACTCTCATATAAATTGCATATTCATTTTTGGCAATCAGTGTGACTATAGTATTATGTTAGTCAATATCATTATTTATTGTTTTTAATATATTATTTTTCTAATTTACGTATTGTTGTAGTGTCTCGGAGTCTGGATTTGTGCCCGCTGTATGGCAATAGGTTCACCACCTACTCCATAGTGGGATGTAACCGTAGCTGGTGAAACGTGTGAATGTATTATACTCCACAGTCCACCTCTTCGGGGATTACAGACGTAATGTTACTTCTAATATACTATAGTTTGTAATACACATTTGGTCAAATTCATAATACCCTCGTCTATGTATTTGATCAGTACAAAAATTGTTTCAATTTTTATTTCATATTGTAAGTCCTTAAGATTTAAGACTGCCTCGTTGGTCGTGTTTGTTGCAAGTGCGACTGCCGATCGGGAGGTCCCGGTTTCGATTCCCGGCTCGAACACAACAAAACTTTCTAATTTAGATTTTCTAGTAGTGGTTCAGAGTCTGGATATTTGCCCGATGCATGGCAATAGGCTCACCACCTATTCCATAGTGTGACGTAAATGTAACCGGTGAAACGTGGGAGTCTTCTGCATTCCTCTGCATACCTCTTCGGGGATTACAGGCGTGAAGTTACGTTCTGAAGATTTAAGATAATTTAGATATTTGTAATTTGCAACTTTATCTTTTACGTAATTATTTATTGTACGTATACTTCAAGCACAATCGTGGGCTACAGTCACATTTAAAGCAAACTTCAATAGATCATGTTGATACAAAGTTATAACCAGTTCTCAACTGTCTTATGAACTATTCAATTAATAGACACCTTAATCTACAACTATGACCTTAGCTTAGCTCTATTTAAATATTTTATCTACATTTACAGTTTAAGGTCATATTCAAAGTTAAGTACTATATTCTGTGACCACGTGTAATTCGTGCTGAGGACTAGCTTCATGCAATTTTTGTTAGGCTTGAAAGGACGTTACGATTTCTGTGTAATGTTGTTCCATAAAACAGTCAACGTTGCAATTATTGACTATTAAATATTTTCTCCTTACTTTGTGTAGTTAATCACGATTCTTCCATGTACTATTAGGTTTTGCACTTTGGAAGTACTCCACTATGGTTGTCTAGAGTGGCATGATATGGACCTCTTTGAGAAAGATAATGAACAACCAACAATGTGCAGGGGCGACGTCGTCTGTTCATTTGTTGTTTCTGAGAAGCGTCTGTCGAGATAATATTTAAGACAGTTACATGGGAAATTACTGACGGGTTTGACTAATTTACACCAGTGCCCGGGGATATTACCTTAATTCGTGTGAATGGCTCTTGAAGGATTCTTCAATAATTATAACTCTTGTTCTGGATCTGTACTGGTTTACTGAGGTATTTATAAATTCTTGTAAATTCCGCAAAATGATCCTAGATTTTATGTGATAAAAATGCTAGAAGGAGTATAGGCGAGTGTAAGTATTCTTTTTTATTCCATTAAATGAATTTGTGGTATTTATTTATGATGGGCTATTTTGATATAGGCCTTAAATTTGGCAAGCCATATATGAAGAACTATATTAAATAATAAAATTGTACGTTGCGCTGACGTAGTTGTTTTTTCTTGAATGAAAAGTTTTTAAACACAGTCTCATTATATATGCGCAATAAAAAATTATTTATCAGAAAAATATTAGTAATGTTTCAATCAATATTGAAGTAGAACTGTTATATCAAATCCAGGCCTGCATTTGAGTGACTGCAGTTTGATGTTAAATGTCAACTTGCAGTATGCTACAAAAGAGATTATTCATAACTACATCGATATAGGGAACTTGAGCTTTGTGGTATCAATGTATTTCAAATTTCACTCCTTATTTATATTTAAGTTTTCTAGTCAAAAATATGTCGACCCAATCGTAAATATGTTGAGATTGAGTGCTATAAAAGTGAGTCTACTATAGATCATGATTATGAGGAGGTAAATTAGGTTAATGAGACCGTTTTGTGGGTAAAAGATTGAGATAAATAAGCATCATATTTATTTAATGACACCATTAAGGTTCTCAGTGTTTAAATGACGTTGTTATAATTCTCTATCCCAAAATTTTGTTTACATTACTTGGAATGAACAGCTCGTGTAGCCTTGATATGGTTTTAATTATGGGCTTGATATGGAGCACAGTTTGTAATGTGTAGCCGGATCTGGTTATCATATGGGTGATCGCTGCTGGTAAATTTTCACTGAGTCTTCGTGCTACGGAGTCCACGTCAAGGAATCCACTCCGGTTTTTATCGTTAAACATTGCCGCTTGCCTCAAAGATGGTTTTTAAATTTTTGACGTACTCGTTGGAAACTAATATTTGCTTGCGTCACTCCGTTATGAAACAGCGCGATGTAGATTACTTCGCGCTTCTTGTAGTTACGGTTGTCACATGTTTAAAGCGGTACGGCGTACAAATGTGGGTTGCTAATAACGACACATTTTCCACGATAGAGAATGGCCCAAAGTGTACAATATATTTTCGTAAGTTCTTTAATAGTAGAGTTAGCTTATTTTAGAATTCCATCTGTCTTTTTTTGGGTTTCTGGCTTTAAATTCTGGCGTATGTCCAGCGTAATTAATGTCACTTGCAGATTAATGGTGAAGAAAAATTTTCAAAAGCAATTCGCACACTGGAGTGTGGCCCGTATATTTTTTATTTTCTCCGAGTAGACTCGTGTCCCAGAACAGAAACGACAAGGTACGATGATGATGATGATGAATTAAATTTCATCTCGACATTTTAAAACTTTAAGGAACATTTAACTATGTGGCCGAGCACTATCCAGATGGTAATGGTATTTATGTAGGTAGATTCTCAGAAGCGTGAATCCTCGGAATGTAATGGAAGCAACTAGCGTACTTCGTGGCAAACATTACGGGTTGAGTAATTCGAGTACAGGTGGTATGTTACAAGCGGTTTGTAGAGGGCTCGTAGCGAATTACGTGTAGAGCATAAGTATGTAGTGATGCGTAGACGTTAGTAGCTGGAATGTTAATAATGATATGAAAGATCAGATCTGGTATAACATGGCTGTCCCAATACACAGATGCGTAGCACACGTGTAGAGGTAGATGTGTAGCCGTGTTAAGAATAGTGTATTTGAAATCTAAGCTACGCGGGAATATTAAAGAACGATCTTATATCCTTGCACGGAAACATATATTACATACATATGTATTATAATTAATAGGAACTTGTGAAAATTCTTGTCGTAGATTATGCTATTGAATGTATTCGGTATTGAATGTAAAGGTTTCGGTCCATATAATATCACTGATCAGCTTTAGAAAGCATTTTAATGTTAGTTTGTAAATACAATTAGTTCAACTAATGTCTTCTGAGTGCCTCGTTGGTCGTGTTGGTTGCAAGTGCGACTGCCGATCGAGAGGTCGTGGGTTCCGATCCCAGGTCGGGCACTATTGCATTTTTGTAACGTAGTTTCTCTAGTGGTGGTTCGGAGTCTGGATATATGCCCGGTGTATGGCAATAGACTCATCACCTATTCCATAGTGGGACTAAACCGGTTAAACGAGGGAGTGTACTACATTCCTCTGCCTACATCTTCGGGGATTACAGGCGTGATGTTACATCCTTAATAGCGATATTATAGTACTTATTGTTGCATTATATTGGTGTCTTTAAAGTGAACACCAGGTGGCGACCAGTCGAGATTTAATTTTTACTTTTCCATGTCGCTTCAATTTGGTTCGATTTATGACAAAATTGTGAACCTTTAAAATAAATTTCACATTGTTTTATTCGCTATTGCTTCCTATAGCAGTTATAAATTGCAGCTCTGGATATGCAAAGCTTTTAATATCTTTCATGTTTTCCAGTGCCGGCGTGTAAGCGCTGCAATATTCGTGCAATGTCCGGATGCGACCTCGCCGCCATCTCAGTTTTCATTACATTAAAAGGTCATGGCGACGAAAGGTACTATGGTGTAAGTACCGGCAATTCATCGAAATGTACGATCGAAAATTCTCGAAAGAAAAATCGAGATGACGAGAATTTACCCAATCTGCAATTTAAGAAGCTAAATTGCCCTGTCGCAATCATTATTAGGATTCGACAATCAATTATAATTATTGCATAAACGACCCAATGCTTAAAATGTCTCAATTCGTTTATGTTCCTCTTTTTCTAGCGTATTCGGGTCATAAATTATACGTTAAACTGCAAAACCGCTTTGTATATATGTATGTAGATAGTATTTGGTCTACTATGTTTTATAATTTTCAGGAAACCAATAATATACGGTAATACGCCCCTAAATTATGCTTTGGGATTAAAATCTGTACCATATTATTTTACTGATGAGATTTCGCTTGGCAATTATTCCAGCAAGAATCTCGGATCCTCAGTTGCTATTGTTTAAAGAATTTTATTGAAATTCTAGCTTTTGTGATAAAAGTCCGTCTGAGAAATTGCCGAGTTTAATACTGGCAGCTTTTAATTTTAATATTTTTCGTTTGCTAGCAATTTTTTAATTAATTTTTTTGTGCAAATTTTTATAATATTTTAAATAACTTCAGACAAAGTAGTGGTTTTAGTCATCTCTAAATAATTAATGTTTTGCCTTTTTATTGAATTGAACAAAATGATCCAATCTTAAAAGCTTTGACCTAATTGGTTAAATCTAGTTATTACATATTATTTTCTCACTTGTTCCCTTTAATTCACTGTAAAAAAACGCCTAAGCAAAGAAAAGATTTCTGTAGTGTCGTTGGAATTGAGGAGATCTGTTAAATCTATTTGAATTATTTTCTGCAGTGAACTTGCGCTTCATCTGTCTGAGTACTTTAATGAATTACGTCATGAGTTTCGTGGGCTGGTAATAATGTCGATAGGTCTTCTTTTTGTAATTGTAACAGGTTGACCCCCTATTCCATAGGACGTATTACATCAGCCTGTTTAAGTTCACTGCTGGACATAACCCTGTGAGGGTTTTGTCCCATATTTTCCACTCTGGGCAAGCAAGGGCGAGATCGCAGAACACGGCTTCTCGTACTGTCTACGCTGCTACGATGCTGCCCGTAGATGGCCACGATATTTATCCGTGCCTATCTGCCAGCGACGTGTTTAGTCGCCTCTTAAGATACCCTTGTGTCCCGACATGAGGTCAGGGAATAAATTCCTTGCCCGCCTTGACACGGATAACGTACATATTACATTAGTGACGAATTATAGGATGGAACTACACTTTCTCTCTGCCCACTGCTCTTGGGAGCAGTACAGACGTGATTGTATCATCTTCATCATCATCAGCGCCAGAGCGCCATCGCGCCCTATCCTCGTTGTCATTATACCATGTTTTATAAATTCATTCACTGTGGTAGCATTCATTTAAATTTTACAGAAAATCTAGAGTGTCTTTTCTTGTCTCATGTTTCTTTGTCTCCATTGTTCAATTTCTCATATACAGGACTATACACTTCAGGAACAGAAACGTTCCTAATTGCAATTTTTTCTGTTCCTAACTTCCTAATTACACATTACAAATTCATGATTAATTAAAAGTTTTAACGACTTTTGAATTTAACGGAGTTAATCGTGTCTACGTGCGAGGAAATCAAAGTTGCCCCCGTGCTCCTTTCATGCGTGTCTGCCAGTTTTTGCGGTCTGATTCAGGAAATACGTAGAATTTTCTTAACGTTTTTCACCGTCGAGTACATTAATTCCTGATGACAATTTACCTATGTAAATTTTTTATTATTGTTTATTTATGGTAATGTTTATTATTAATTAATGCGATATTCTTTTATATCTATGACATTTATGACCTGCCTAGTAACTGTAATAAATCGCTTCGTTTCCAGGCGGAATGAAATAAGTTAACGCTAGGTTATGTAAACGGAGAATAAATCGGTCCTTTCGAGACTTTCGCTGTGTAAATAATGGATTTCCAGTTAGATTCGATTGGGAAATAGTTTCGAACTCGATATTAAACTGAAGATTGAATTCTTACATCTACCTTGTTTAGTTTGGATTTTTTATTTAACTTCGAATTTTGATTTGTTTATCGTTAATCATTTTGAATTAATCATTATATAATTTTCCGCGTCATAAACAGTTAGTTATCAGATATCTATGCGTACATATTTCAATCAGGTATTCTTACGGACTTCTTGATACCCTGGCCGCCTGCAGGCAGCAGCACAAGTGGTGCGGGTAGTTGTGCTCTGCGATCACAACCCCCCTCCTTAATGTGGGGGTTATGGAGAAAAATCTCTCTCCCGGGTTTTAATTGTTCTGTAGTTAATACGTACGCTTATATTATACATATGCCGTAATTTTTTACAGTTTTTTAGTTTTGAATGGCAATAAAAGTTATTGTAAATGAGTTTGAAATATAGAGTGAACAATATATAGTGTACAATATAGACTTTGTAATATAAAGTCTACAATATAGAGTGTACAATATACAGTCTATAATATATAGTCTATAATATACAGTCTATAATATACAGTCTGTAGTATGCAGTCTATAGGGAGCAGTTTACTATATACAATCTAAATTACAGAGTTGTAAAAGAACGCTCCTATTATTCTGCATTGCGCTACCAATCTCTTTGGCTTGGTAAATGATCAAAGGTAGTCATTCTACTCATCACGAGATCGCTCGGCTCTGACACACAGACTTATTTGTTCTATTATCAGTTGTAATGAATCGCTTCTGTGTACCGGTTTGATTGACAATAATTTTAATAAATAAATAATAAATATCTCGGAACAGCTTAACACACGGCCATCTGATCCCAAACTAAGCTTCTAGAAAGCTTGTCGTATGGTAACCAGATGGCTGATAAACTACATATATACATACATGTAAATATATACTTAAATAGATTTTTTTTGTCTAATTATTTTTAACACCCAGACACAGAACAAATACTTGTGCTTATCACACAAATATTTATTCTGGGTGGGAATCGAACCCACGACCCGTGGCGCAACAGTCAGGTTCACTAACCACTGCGCCAACGGGCCTGTATATTAACATTCAAGTATATTAGTTATCAGCTTTTCAGTTCTAACCCTGGATCAGATGCATTAGGCATGTGTTATGATGTAGTGGTATTATTGTATTTTTGCTTTGGTTTTTATTTCTACAAAGTTGTCTCTCAAAACTCTCGTGCAAATTTTAAAATAATAAAATGCTGTTCATAAGTCGATTATCTATTATTTACGACATTCATTTTAACGTACTTCTATCTTTACGAGACAGTTTAAGTACTATTAGAAATCTAATTTGATGTAAATTGGTAGCATCTCATTAATTGTTCGTGTGCGTTGATTGCCAACAATTTACTTATTAACGACACTGAAGATATCGAAGTTTCTCGAATATTCTAGCGCATTATTTGTCATGTGCGGCTACCGTTATAATTTATGGACAGAACATTGTTATCGTTTTTGAAACTGTCGTCGTGTTCGTGTTCTTGAAAGATGTTATGATCATTTTGAATTAATTACATGATAATATATATTAACATATGCGAATATTTTTATAATGATAATGATAACGTAACATGATTAAACATGACTCATTCAATAGAGGCACGACAAAAACGTTGAAAAATTGTAATTTATATAAGTTATTTTCTGTTAATAATATAATAATTTAGTGGTGGTAGAACCCTCTGTGGTCCGACTCCGGCGGCACCACCGCCACACCTATTTCTACCTTATAACAGCAGCGTTAAGCGCTGCTGGGTTCTGGTTTGAAGGGTGTGGTAAGGGAGACATACTTTTTCGAGGCATTACACCTTAGTACTCAGGGGTAGCGGCGCATCTGTGGTCGACCTCAGATAGGAATCTAATCTTATCTGGGGTTGATTAC
>DWFO01001961.1:0-14629 GCA_018246595.1 Mimoniades nurscia nurscia | reverse complement strand
ATGGAATAGGTGGTGAGCCTATTGCCATGCATCGGGCATATATCCAGACTCCGAACCACTACTAGAAAATCTAAATTGGATTATTTAGTAGTGCTCGACCCGGGAATCGGACTCAGGACCTCCCGATCGGCAGTCGTGCTTGCAACCAACAGGAACAACGAGGCAGTCAAAATATTAAAAATGATTCTTGATTCCGTGTGAAAATCCCGGGTGCTTCAGGAGTTATATACCTTTCAAATCTTTACCTTGTCCGGAGATTGGAAAACTTCTCGTATGCTACACATCGTAGTGGGGTTAAAATATGAGCTGTCTTGAGCGCGACAGCTTTATACATTTACTTCATACTTCTAACAACCGTTCCTATTATACCAAGTAGTGCATCAAAAGAGATCTTCTGTTTACTGAACATTCCTTAAGAACCATCTTCTTGTTCTACAGGTCTTCTGACAGGCTTGCTACATTACACCGTCAGGTCCTGGCAAAACTGCGAAAATCCTAACCACGCATTCCATTTCTGATGTCCTGTTTTTGTATGGTACATATAAACTCGGAGGCGCTAAGCGCTAACTTTATAGCTGTCGTATATTTTACATAATGACATCGTGGTAATATATATTCATTAAAATAGTGTTTCCTTCCACCTTGAAAAGAAATTGGTCTATAACTCTGCGCTGGAAATCAATTCAGCGCGCTAACTGCATTCAAATGTCTACAAGAATTCGCAATAAAGCTCGCTGAAAATTAAAATCCAGGAGCTGGCACTTTATAGAAAGTCAAATAAAGGTTTCTCATTTTGTGGTACAGTCAGCTGTATAGTTATTTGAATGGAGTATAATAATAAATTTTCAAATAATGAAGTCTAATTAATTTTCTCTTTATAACAATAAATACACGTCAATTAAACAAAAATATGCACAAAATATACGATAGAGCGTTCTAAATGTCGAAAATTCAGTAGTTATGAGCAACATGTACGATATGCATATTTAATTAAATGTTGTGGCCACGACAACGCCTTTAAATGAAAATGCTATGTAGGTCATGTTCAAGAAACACATGGAGGTGTTAATGAAAACAATTTGAATGTACCAAGTGTAATAATAACACGACCCCTTACAAAAGGCTCCGTTTGTTACAATGAATTGTTGGAACAAATAGCATATAAATTGTTATCGTTTGAACTAAATATTTTACGGAAACCTGTAAGTGGCGTAATAATTACCGTGATAACGTCAACTTTCTTGAAGTTCGATATAAATTTTGTGGACTTAATTCGCGTGCGCTCAAATCCGCCTTAAGGCTTGAGGGGACAGAGCACAACGAAAATAATATGAAAAACCTATTTGGAAATCATTGATAATATCAATGTCTTGACTATAAATGGTAAATTTAGAAGCATAAAAAATAAAAAACAAGAAGACAAATGCACGTTTCCGAAAAAGATCCGACAATTTTCCTCATTTTAAGCTGGAAAATGGGTGAAAGAGGAAATATGTGGGTCATGTTTAAGGAATAGAGCGCTACTAATGAAAACAGTCTGACTGTAAGTAGTGGAATACGGTCCCTTTGTGAAGGCCTCTGTTAGTTACAGTGAATGTACATAGCACAATGGACGGCAAACTGCTATTATTTCCGCTCTAAAACTGTGTAAAAGAAACTATGACTCATTTATTATATGTATTAATTACATTACTTATATTCACTTGTTTCATACCTTAAAAATGTACCTTAAAAATACCTTAAAAATGTAATGTATTTTACAGCTTGTATTAGACAATATTTAATTATACGTAATATCAAGCCTCTTATACCCGAATAGAGAATAGTAGGCAGAGAACTGTGACCAGTTACGTTTACGTCCTACTATGGAATACGTGGTAAGTTTATTGCCATACACCGCGCACATATCCAGGCTCCAGGGCACTACTAGAAAACGTAAGTTAGAAAAATTCAGTAGTGTGCGGCCCGGGATTCGAACCAAGGACCTCCAGATCGGCAGTCGCATTTGCAACCAACACGACCAACGAGGCTGTCTTAACATTTAATTATATGTAGTTATAAACAATTTTTTCAATACATTTTATTCTAGGCTATAAGATATAATAGGCACTGCGCCTCTCCGTGAGAGGTTTGTACCCATAATCTTCATACTGGGGATGCGGGTAAACCAGCTACATTATTTTTTGTCTATTTCACTTTCATGAAAAATAAAGCTGAACGATAACTTTAAATAAAAAATCTAATTGACTATTCTGATAACGTAGATAACATTGTAACTGTATACTACATATAGATTCTTTAACAAAAATATCTGTGATTTAATTAACAAGATTTTTAATAACAACAATAGAATACATAGGTAATAATAATAAAAAAAACATTTATTTATTAACCAGTCTCTATGTTGAATGAGCTAACTAGGTCTATACAAATAGGCAGAATGCCGGAGCTGGGAGCATTCTCCGTTGGATACTAGGGTAATTTGTACTGGTGAACATTTTCATCAATTTCTAGGAGACGTTCGCTGAATGAAAATATAGGTCGGGGACCTCGTCTTGGTTAATGGTTTTCATGTTTCATAGTACTCATGAAGATGTAAAGTGGCTTGTGGAATAAAAGCACCCTCGAGGCGATTGAACTCTCGTTACCAGTTTGTAATGAGAAAGCAAATAATACATTATATCGCCACTTGCGTTTTGTGTTTTAATTCTAGGAGCGTAAAAACGATGTAGATATGGGTCTCTACATTAAGTTTGTCGTTTTTTTTATGATTGTGACGTTAAATTAATTCAGTCTATTAAACTCAGGCACTTGTAGCTGTTTTAACATTTAATTGAATAAGGATTTCGTCTCGTTGCCCCACGTAGTTATTTCTTGTAGAGCAATATTAACACTCTATTAAATTTAATAGTACCATCGATTTTACTAACGGCTACGGGCAACTCAGTGACTGGCAATGTGCCAAGTCAACGGAGGCCATCTCGCAGCAACAGGGCTAACCACTGCTATTAGTAATAAACTGTTCTCGGCAATTTGATCTATTGTATGTAAGTACCTACTTTGAAAGGGTCATAATGAGTACTGTAAATGTACTGCTAAATACCAATTCTTGTTGTTGTCCTTCAGTTTCCATTTTGTGGAACACTATGTATCTTACCATGTGTTTGTTATCAAATAAGCGGTCATGATAGAAACAGGGCATTAGAATGGTAGAGAAGAAGAAATTATATTACACGCTATAAGGGAAGCCATAAATGCTTGTGTTCAGTGAAGCATTCCGGGTAGGATTTAAGTGTTACCTGTAGTCGTATATTGAGGTATATTCACCACGTAACATGGTTGCTACCACGCCTATATTTCTCGAAGGGTAGGTAGAGGAGTATAGCACACAACGTAATTTGGCGTGAACCCATTGCGATATACCGAGCATAAAATTATAGAAAGTATTATGTTTTTTTTATATGTGCAGTTAAAGCCAACGAAATAATAGCTTCTTACATTCATCGACATTCATACCTCGATGTATGTTATGGACTTCTAGTTTTTATGTCATAATTTTTATGTTACATTATTACTTTACATACTGAGTAATAACTGTATGTGTATTGTGTATCTATAAATAAGTTCAACGCCTTTTGCTCAATGCCGAGTGCCAAGTGGCTCTTGCCGTTTACACTTTGTACGAAAATCTTTCGCAAGATGAAACTTTTTAAGTGTCTTTTAAGCAGCTTTGCAAACTTTTACTAGAGATACTTACGTACCAATGTTACTTGTGTATTGTTTTCTCACAAATACGTTCATATGTTGTACATGTACTTATTAACTTACTACGGCTTTACAACTAATTGTGGGTTTTGGCCTTTGTAATTATGTTTCGACATTTCATTTTGTCTCTATACTGCGTTCTCCAAACTGCGAAGTTTGTCATGTGAGGTCTTCTTCGATATCATCCTTCTAGCGCTTCCTGGGTCTTCCTCCGGTTCTTATTTGCTGGGGAACCCAGTCTGTCATTGTTTTCCGTAAACATCTATCAATATTTCTCTTGATCTAAGCGCTACATTTGTATTCACAAACCTGCTTTAAATTATAAAACACAAGTAGGTACCAATATAAAACATTAAAAAATGAAAAAACGAAAGTTGTAAAATCATTTATCATCATCATTAGTCTATTGCAGTCCACGGCTGGATACAGGCCTCCCCTGAGATGGAACGACCATGACTGATGGAATTCGCAATATCATTACTTATACCGGGTTGTACAACTGAAAGAATATTTATTATTTTATCAATTTTTATCTATCATAAAATCAATGGCTATTATTGATCATGGGGAAATCTTAACGCCAAACCGAATTCTTTATTATTTAACGTAACCGTTAATATAAATTTTATAAAGGAAATTATAATCTAGTAGGATAATTAAACGTAACATCACGCGTGTAACTCCCATAGAGGTAGCTAGAGGAGTATAGTACACTCCTATGTTTCATCAGTTACGTTAACGACTCCGAGTCACAACTGGAAAATCTAAATTAGAAAAATTCCGTGGTTTCCTACCCGGGATTTCACCCGAGGACCTCCCGACAGGCAGTCGCGCTTGCAACCGACATAACCAACGAGGCAGTAAGATATTTACGATTATTTTAAAAATAAAAATAAATTAAGATGTCTACTTTAACCTTCTTAAGTATAACATTGCTTGCTACTTCTGTTCTGCTGTTGCTACTTCTGTATGAGCTCCCTTATGCTTAGCTGCAACAGGACTACTGGGACACAAGGTCAATGTACAAGGGAGGCATGAAAAGAGGTCTTGTTCGAAGCCGGTAAGGTGACGGTAGCTCTTCTGGTGTTCTTCTGCTGTTGTCTTCAGAAACATTTGTAGTTGATGGGGTAATCAGAACTGTTCCAAACTGGTGACAGCTTACTCCACCTACTCTACTGCTATAATGAAGTTTTTATGTAAAAATTCTTTATACAGAAATACAGGGTAAGCTTTATTTATTATTTTTATTGAAATGAGGATTCATTTACTAATGAAGCGAATAACTACTTTCATTAGCTCCAGCCAGCTCCGCTGTTACGGAGAGTTCAAGAAAAGCCTGGCCTTTTATTTCTTGGGCTTTCGTAAAAAGATACTTTTGATTCGCTCTTAATTAAAAGAATGATTAATGATAAAGCTTATATATAATGGTCTGTTTTGCTATACTGGATTTTTGACCTTCGTAGATATTTATATGTTGGAGGTTCTAATAGCGCTAACCAATAGTGGTAACATAATTATGAGGACTTTTAATTTGTTACTCCATTTATATTTATAAGTATAATGTTTGAATATAATCATTGATAATCTATTATAACTATTATATATAATCATCATTAATAATCTATTATATCTATTATATATAATCTATTATATATAATCTATTATATATAATCATTGATAATAATTTGAATCAATCATGAAACCATTTATATTTATAACTATAATGTTTGACGTATAATCTGCAGGCCTACACGTCTCTCTCCCTCTTGTAGAGGAGAGTTGCATAGAGGATATAAACAGTAGTTCTATACACCTCTATCTTACAAAGGAGGGAATTCCATAAAAAATGTAGTTTGCACGCCTCTCTCTTTCTATTTTTAGTAGAAAACCCAGTGACTACTTCAATATCAATGCAAAGTATAGTCAATACCCACAATGCGATTTTCAAAAATCATAAAATAGTTACAGAGAAAATAAGAATCCTCTTATATTCAGATTTATACCGCCGCAAAAATGCCAGTAAATTTTCCATTGAAGTGAGTCGCGGCAATTTGTAAATGGATCGCGGTTCCTCGGTCCGCCGCCGCTGATGTTCAGGGTCTGGAATAATAATAATGACGTCCTATTTGTGTGGATTTAAAAAGCCCTGGAGAGCTTAGAACTGCGTATTAATTGTGCTAAATTATTTTTACGCGCAATAAGCTGAACTTGTTGATTGTTATTCTCAATTTTTTAGATGAAGTCCGAGACATTTTTTTTATTTTATAGGTGAAGTCAGCCTGTAGTTAATAAGTCTTCATTGAACCATACGAAGGTGAACGTGTTTTGAATTACCCATTCAATTTTGAAATGCCTTATTGATTAAAGCATTACTTACTTATATATTTTAAACTTTTATAAATGTCCTGTCTCACATCGCAGGTCTCGTTGGAACTGCAGGTCATATAACTCCTACTCGCTCCTCAAGACGACGGCCGGCGCACGATGACTGTTTCATCAGTTCGTGATCACCCCCGGGTCGCTGGGGTAGTGTAGTAACTAGTACCTATATTGTTCATAGGTCGGTAAGATTAAGTTAAGCAGATAGCTACTATTGGTTTCAGTCATTTGTAAAAGCTTCTTTGGCATTCTATTTGCTTATGCTTCATTAGGACTTGTAGAGTGATTTATTTCAATAGCCAAAAATTGAAATGCAGTGGCCTTTTTGATATCTATGCTGTCTGTCGGCTGTCTAGCTTTATAAATTAAAAAGTGCAGAATGTAATCTTATTTTAAATGTTAGTTTATTATAGCTGTATAGTTTTTGTGATGAACGTACGTGTAACATTTACATATTGTTATATTCTTAATTAACTATTTATTTTTACTAATAATTTATTTATTACTTATAGTATATGTTTTTATCCTTATCGTAATTCAATTTTATAAACGGATTTTAGTTACTATTTTATTGGAGTTATTTTTAAATGCTGCGTAAATTTCTAAAGATTAAATATTATTATTTGTATATTACAGTAACAATTATGGTACCCATAAAAGTTTACAGAAATTTAATTTAAATGGTAGAAAGAAGGGATCAGTGTAACAAATCCACGTACAATGTCAAACGATAAATTGACATAATTTGACAATTTACCGCCATTAGTGGCTCTGAATTACAACGTATTGACTCCTCGTACCTATTTCGTCGCCGACTCCTCAATGTTTTTATGAATATTGAGTACCATGTGAAGGAAATATAACGAGTTTACAGCGATATTTCCGTTAACAAAATGTATCTTATTATCTTTTAAGAAAAATTAAATAATTTTTAATTAAATAGACTGCCTCGTTTGTCGTGTTTGTTGCAAGCGCGACTGCCGATCAGGAGGTCCCGGGTTCGATTTCCGGGTCGAACACTACAAAATTTTGATTTTCTAGTAGTGGTTCGGAGTCTGGATATGTGCCCGATGCATGGCAATGGGCTCACCACCTATTCCATCATGGCACGTAAAGGTAACCGTTGACACGTGGGAGTGTTCTGCATTCCTCTGCCTACCCCTTCGGGGATTACAGGCGTGAATTTACGTTTTAATTAAATATTTTTGCAGTCAAATAACTTTGAAAAAATATTTTTTTTTTGTTTTTTATGTAGTACTTCATGGCTAATTTAACTAAACGTGTTTACAGTCACAAAAAAAATATTTCCTGATATTGACAATGTGAAATCTATATATATTCAGTTCTTGTATTACCCTAAAAAAAACTTATAAAGATAATTATTATTGCCAAAGAAAACCACGCTGGGCTTACAAAGATTATATTATGTAAGAAGAATCATTTTAAATATACACACAGACAGACGTATAATTCATAAAAACGCTTTATACTTGAAGTCCACGCTACGAGTAGGTATATCGTCGATTGGAAGTAATAATAATAATAATTCGGGATCGTTAAATGTTTGTTTAAAAGCGAACTCAGTTGGAGCAGTATCCCTATTTACGGAGCAAAATTTAAATTTGCCAATCGCTAGCGTAAAGAGGGTCACTTTACTAATGTGTTGATAGCGAAGCGTGGTGAAAGTTTTTAACAAATACTATAAACTTGATAACCACTGGAAACAGCCCTCAGCGCGGAATACCGCGCGTTCCACACAAACTTATAATGACATTTAGATATTCTTGTCATCGGGGTCGATGTAGGGTTGTCAAATTGGAATTCTTGTTTTTTTAGCATTTCATTGTTCCTGCTACTCAAAATTTTCCAAAATTGAAGTTTGCATATATTCACATCAGCGTAATTACTTATTTTTACCATCAGATTATATTTTAGCAGTTTAGTTGTTAGGTGAATTATATTTACAACTTAAAAAATTGTGTATTGATTAGTACGAACGGTCGTAACGCAGTGAAATGGACGAAATTATTCCAGAAAATGTACAATAACTTAAGTACTAGATTAGGTACACTAAAAAACCTTTTAGCTCACATTTTATAAACGAGTTGACTAAGTTTAGGTATAGTTCGAGAACACATGGACAATTTCTTTAATCATTTCCTGAAATATTGTAAAATAATCGGCTGGACGTTGAGCAATCTGTCTTACGTAGCCCTGGCGCGAGCGCCCGCTATCGAGGGAGGCATCCGCGAAAATTATCGGGGAATATTTCTGGATTTCCAACCATTTGACATGTAATTTAGTCGGGCTTCGGCTGAAATGATTCGAGGGTGTTATTGTCTGACGAATTAATGTTATTAGGAGGCCCCCCCCGCCCCATACCCCCTCTACTCCGTCCTTCTTTCGGATTGAAAGCGAACGTCATTAGACAGGATATATAATTTGAATGTTTTATCGATAAGAAGATTCTTCGAGAGCAATGGCGGTTCTTTTTTCATTAAACAAATTGTTCGCGCACTAAATCTTGGGGAGCGTATTGGGTAATGAGTTGAGAATGATGGCCCTATAAATATTGCGCCGGGATATTTTCACTATGTTTATTAATTTGTTCACTAGGCAGCATAAAAAGTATTAACAAAATTTCTGCAGTAATACAGATATAGAAATACTTAGGCTTCGTCACGCTATGTTGACAACTAGCTCATGGTACTCGCAAGTGGTAGACGTTGTATGAAGATATATGAGACAGGGGAGTTCCTGTGAATTACGGGGGAAGTCGACTTTGAAGCACTCTTAACATCTTTATGAAGCACCCCGTGTCGTAGCGCCGCGTGATGCATTTAAAGGTAGTCATTATTTCTGACGCGCTCTTGCCCTTTACTGTAAAAGCGTGATTTAATCATGTAAATGGTGTAAACACAAAGACGCTCCTTAAAAGCCTTTCATGCGACGGCGAGTCTAGCCGCGGGCGGAACATCCTGTTGTCGTACGGCTTGACACGATGTCGCGTCACTCAGGTTAAACCAATAGAGACTGGAAAGTACAACACATATCTTCATGAGTTGTATGATTAAATGATCACGGTAATCATCTTCGCTCACGTTTACCGATATCATCACTTTATTCGATTACGATTATTGAATAAATTAATTGTATAATTCCACACGGAACATCAATTTAAAGTAGCGAAAGTTCGAGGCTCATTTTATTTGCAAAATACGTGATCGTTTATTTTCTTCGTTTAAAAGTCCAGTGCTGGTGCTATAGATAAAAAAAAACCAATTAAAATCAATTACTTCTGACCCCGTGGTATATAGTAATGAAATATGATTTCAATTGCTTTATACATTATGTAAGTGTTTCAGACAATTTAAACACAGTGAGTGTTTGTTGCCATACAGATGTCACGCAACATCATGTCACGTTACACGTAAACTGATGTGTACCTGTAAAATACATTATCTCCTGCTAGAGACATGGCATTTATTCATAATTGATTAACGTTTGATTATACATGCAGATAGCTATGTCTAATTGATGTAAATTATTTTTAATTTTGTATACAGCTGCGTAGATTGTGTTCGAGTGATTTAATAGCTATATTTTCTTGATATACAATTTAAATGCTAACGAAAATTTAAACTGCTTATCACAGATACATTTTCTTTCCTTTTTCGAATTTTAAAGTATTGTCGTCTACTATAGACGTCCATTTATTTTGTGGTACAAGAAATATTCTCGAGCTTTGTTAAATGAAATATAAACTGAAGGTCATTGAATTCAACTCAATAAAACCGGCGCTGGTAATGATTTTTCGACGTTGGCATAGATGGATGCACACAATATAGTTTGACTTGGTTACAGCGCTGCAGAAAATTTATTGAAAGTATTTTATAACGTAACATCGGAACATCATATTTGTAATCCCCGAAGAGTTAAGCAGAGGAGTGTAGTATACTCCCACGTTTCACCAGTAATGCTTACGTCCCACCGTTTAACAGAGGGTGAGCCTATTGCCATACACCGTGCACGAATCCAGACTCCTGGGAATTACTAGACATCGCTACTGGAAAATTTAAATTAGAAAAATCTAATAGTACCCGACTCGGGATTAGAATCCAGGGCCTCTTGATGAGTAGCCGTGCTCGCAGCCACTCGACAAAAGAGGCAGTCAACATTTTATATAAGTTTGAACTGAAATTTAATATTCAGGGCCGTTTTAATCAGTAAATGCGGTGTTATGGTACAGCATTCGCCTGACAGTAGGTACTTTGTCAGGCGAATGCTGTACAAAAATTTCTGAATATATTTTTGTATGTTAAACATTCTGTGTGTCAAACATTTCGCTTCGTTAGAAAACAAGTCGCTTTAGCTACCCTTTAAAGTACAAATCATGCCAATTTTATACCTCCTAGCCACATTACGGTTCATTTTGCGTATAGCTTTTATGCTTTTGTCGGTCGTTTATTATATCATTCCATTTCGTTCGAAATCGGGAACATTCTTTAACTGTAAACATCTGCGCAGTTCCGTCATAGTTGTCACATGATTCAATTTCCGGACGAGTGTTTCAACCCAAATGCGAATAGCGCGAACGTGATCACCGCGAATTGGCGCTAAATGTGACGCGCCAACCAGATGATTGCTTTCCGCCATTTTTTTTATAATTACGTACACTATTTTTTATGGACATTTTCATGGTATACTTGAAGTAGGTGAGAACTAAACTTGTATTCCAAAATGTCAATAAGTACAATTAAAATTCTTGTTTTTGAGAATAAACAGGTACAAACTCGAACTTTTATTTGACATCAATATATTGTTCCATATTACTATCATAATTATTTATACTAGTTCCATATTACTATCGTAATTTAATATTACGAAACAATATTACTATCATACAAAAAGATACATCGCGACTGTTTGTGAAGAGCTGAAATTACCGCTTGCCAAACAAAATAGGGACGTAAAAGCGTATATAGGTAGGTACTTGTACCACATAAATCAAAATAAAACCAGCCCCTAGACGACCCGTCTGGCATGCATAAAGTCGATTGTCCTGAGTCATCGCCGTACCTAAATCGTAAATATGAAAAAAAATATTCAGGCATGTATTGATTTTTTGCAAATAGCTTGCCCTCGACATGCCTTAACAAGGATTTATCTAGCTTTTCATCGAGCGCCTTCTCGGAGTAGCTATTCCCTAACTACTGAGTTTTTCTTTTCTTTTACGATGTGTTCAAGTCGCCCGCTACTGAAATGATTAATATTCAAGCGCACTTTGTAAGGGATACTGTAAACAATAGTAAAAGTAAAAAATCAACAAAAAAATTTACATATTTTAATTATATAACTGTGTTAGTGGTCGAAAATAATAGTCATTGCTATTTACTATTAATAGTAAGGCAGGAGAAATGAGTTTGATCAGCGAACGCATTTCAATCCTTGTTTTCGATTCTTGTCTCATCTAAAAATGCTTTTATATCTAACATCATATTCTCTTTTTTCAGGTGCAGTCGTAATAAAACGGCATTTGATTTTTTTGTGCCGAAATAATGAAGTCTCTTTTTGTTTTTAATGCAAGAAGACAAAAGATATGCATCGTGTTTTTAGCCACAAAAGATAGTAGGATACTTAAGCAAATACAAAAGATTTGCTAGTCTTTTTTTTTTCCAGGAAATAGTGTTGGTCTAATTTCATACAAATAGGCCAACCTTTGACCACGATTACACGTGAGAAGAGAACATGCAGCTTAAGACTCTGAACGTAGGCGAATCTTTTCATCCTTGTTTTTTCTTAGAAAACTTTTTAGGTTATAGCTGTCAGCCAACATGGATGATTTTACCGCGTAACATCTTTTGATTGCGATTAAAGTAATTTGGGAAATGGCCGATTGATCTATCTGAAATAGATCATAGACATTTCTACTAAACACGCTAGAATATAATAAGCTGTGAATTATTTGCAGGGTATCTCCCTTTTTTAACTTTAATCTCTGACCTACATACATACATAAATATTAACCATACGAAGCCCGATAGAAACAAACGATTGTGAAAATCAAATGAACCCCAATCAAGCCTCGCTGATCCAATTCATACGCCACCGAATCGATGAAACAAAACGTGTTTCATCGGCTTAGAATGGATATAGCGACCAGTGAGCTACTAAGCGGAGATTTATTCATTGCCGCTTTCGCTAATCCTCAACCAATTAGCTAATAAACCACTTAACAAAAGATCCGTTATATTTAGTAAGTAACTACGGTCTATGGATGTTTAATTGCGGAATAAGAAACGTAGGTCACAATTCGGGACATGATATACGAATCCATCAAAAATTCTTTCAATATAAACAGCAATATAAGTCATCATCATCATCAGGCACTGTTGGATACAGGCTTCTCCTGAGGGGTTATGGCTATAATTCCCACGGTGGGTAACCGTGTTGGGGATGGTAGAACACAACAGGCCATTTAGCTGTGCCTAGGCAGACCGCGCCATACCGCGAACTGCCAGCGCCGGGCTTTATCGCCTCTGACGACACCCTGTCTCTAGGCACATGGTCGGGAAATGTATTCTTACTCCGCCCAGACACAGGTTAAGAATACATTCCCCAATATGATCATAACTTTTACGAGTATATCTACTAGAAATAAAAAAACGTCCTAAGATTATACCCGTTGTTGGTATATTACATATGACTCACGACGAACACTTTCCCCTATCACAAAAAATGCCTTTAACAGTCATATAATGTAGGTACATTTCCTCCATGCTATATTTGATCTGTACGTATCCTCTGCGGTGGCCCTATTGATAGTGTAATTTACGACTCCGAATGTGTCATCGGCTGTTGGTGTTAGCTTCTATGCTAAAAGAGTAAATAATTTTTATATAATCTCACATTCATACAAGCGCGTACCCAGTTTGTAAGCAGGGGGAGGGGGTGGGGGGCTTTACTCGCACCAAAGTCCATATCAAAATACATTCCAATAGACTTTTTTTCTAATAACCGTTAAATGGTAAACCAATTAACTAGAAAGGGCGCACGAAGCGCGCTGATTTCAGCAATTGACGCGCTTAACCGAAATATATACATAGTTATGTATAAACTATGTATTATCGACAACAGGTAAGTACGCATACAAAATCCAACGGCCTTCCGCTGGTTACGCTCATGCACCCACAATTCATAAATACAGGAAATATTGTATTGGAGAAGAATATTTCACGACTTTGAGGTCTGTGACATTGTTGTTTCTATTTTCTGTGCTACCGAATGCCCAGTATTAGACAAGTGATTCTCCCCGTCCAAAATAATTCTTCTATTACCATCCTGACATCTTGCGAGGGTTTTGAGCACTGAGATCGAAACAAAAGCATCTCATTAACAGCGAACAGAACCAAGTATAAAAAACAAAAGCCTGAAAAACAAAATAGGTGTAATTAAAAGCTAAGGAATATTTTATTTATCCACCCTCAACGAAACATTTGTGTGAAATAAAATTGCGAGCCTCGTCTAATACATTTTTGTGAAAACAAAAAAACATCTTTCCACATATATTTTTTGATAGGGATTAGTATGTGTCGTGTGGTAGTCGACAACATTTTATTAGGAAATGCCTGTTATTATATATGCTATTAGTTTAATATAATCCTAAGTTTAACCAGCCCCCATATTTCTAAAGGTTTCGGTAACCCATTTCAAAGCGCAATGGCCGCGTAGAGTGCTGCCATAACGCGGGAACCGCTATCTACATCTCGCGCTCTATTTGCTGCTCGCCGTCCCGATGTACTCGGAGCCGGGAAACCACTGCCATATTGTAAATTCATAGGGGAATTCTTAGAAAATATTGCCTATTATATCTTTAAATCGATTTAAATTTCTTTTTAACATTGCCGTCTATATTAAGAGTGTAGGATGAAACTCTTTAAAGCAGTGGTGGTGTAGGGATTAAAAATCAGCCTCTCATTACGGAGTAAATTTTTTCAAGCGATGTGGTTATGCTGTATTAAATGGGAAGGAAAAATATATTTACAACGTAAATGACACCTGTAGTCTCCTAAGAGGTAGGCAGAGCAATGTAGAACACTCGCACGTTTCACCAGTTACGTTTACGTCCCACTACAGAATATGTGGTGAGCCCATTGACATACATCGGGCACATATCCAGACTCCAAGTTACTACTAGAAAATCAAAATTAGAAAAATTTAGTAGAGCCCGACACGGGAATTGAACCCAGGAAATACCGATCGGCAGTTGCACTTGCAACTAACACGACCAACGAGGTAGTCAATATATTTAAAAACACAAATTACACCACATCACATCCATTAACTTTGTAATGTATAATTATCATACATATTACAGCAAGTTAAAAGGTAATTAACTATGGAGATCTGATAAAAAGAAAAAAAAAAAAGTAAAAAAAAAAAAGTAACTTCACGCCTGTAATCCCCGAAGAGGTAGGCAGAGGAA
>DWFO01001960.1:0-14632 GCA_018246595.1 Mimoniades nurscia nurscia | reverse complement strand
ATATACCGGGCACTTATCCAGACTCCGAGCCACTACTAGAAAATCTAAATTAGAAAGTTTAGTAGTGCCCGAAACCGGGAATCGAACCCAGGACCTCCCCGTTCGGCAGACGCACTTGCAACCAACACGACCAACGAAGCAGTCATCCGTGTCCGCTACAGCTATATTATCATTTTGCTTTAAACTTGGTTTGAAGTAAATACTTGTTTGAGAGTAATAAGAGAAATAACTTATTAAACTTCAATATGTAAGTAAATCACAACAAACAACTATAGGTGAAGTGATCAGAGGACATAATGCTTAGTATTAGTAGCATTTTAGCACTAATGTCTATGATCTATCTTAACAACTCTCTGAAGAAGAACAACTATTTGTGATTGGACCCAAAGATATTTATGTCCACACATTGCACTGATCATTTAAGTCAGACGGCGTTCAACCCTCGTCCTACTTTCACATCACAAAAATTATCCAAAACCATTAAGTATTCTTGCGCATCGATATATACTTGTAATAATCCAAGTAGTTTTCATGTTTACATTCATGAACGAAATAATGATAATTATTATTATTATTTTGTTGCTTTTTATTTATAAAAATAGTCATTGTTACGTCAAACTGTTTTTCGGAGTGTAATTGTCGTTACGAAACATTCAGCCTGAATTCATTGTATGGCTATGTGAAATGGGGATGAAACCACCTCATTATTTCTGACGAGGGAGATGTCTCGCAAAATTCCCCGAATAATACACCCACTCCTTTGACTGACGCCTCGATTCTGAAGGAAAGCATAATCATCGTTAATACAAAATGCTGGTATATGGCAGCGAATGTAAGATTCAGTACGAAAATAAGGATAGAATTAATGTAGATTAAACAGACGCTATGCAATGTACGTGCGCATGGAGTTTCAAGGAAGTAATAAGATTCTGTATTTCAATGATGTTAAAGTTAAATTGATACGATTGGGCATAATCTCTAATGGCTGATTATATCTGTTGAAGTTATTACAATACTCAATAATAACAGTTATTAAAGTAATAATTGTAATTATTGTCGTTTTGGTTATACATACCTTACGTGTTGCAGTCCAATGGTTATACATAGTTCACCTAACCTTACAGTCGCTATAGAATTTTGATTATTGTAATGAAAAAAAATGACAATTTTATATAAAAATCGATTCGTCACTCGTTTGGAAACTAAATTAAGAACAACAAAATATATCTTTTGTGTATGCCGCAAGTTTACACCCGCAGTTACAATTAGTAATTTTAACTAATCACAGTTTGTTGTAAATGGATCATGAATCAACAATGCGAGCTCTTTGTTATAATACCGTTCTGATTTGTTCGAAACACAAGCCCGACCATAAATTACAGGAATCTTAAGAAATCATTAATTGTAAAGTTATACTTAGCAATGAATCAAGCGAAAGTTAGGTTTTAATTAAACTGTACATAACAGACAATGAGTTTATAATTGCTTGGAATAAATTACAAACGTTTCGGGTTGTGAGTTCAAGACTAATGAAAGAGTTAAGTACGATAGCTAAAGAAATAGTAATTCCTCTAAGATTATTTACAAATTATTACGATGTTTTAATTAGCAGTAAAATTTTCCTCAAGCCGTTGTGAAATATTATTCTTGGATATAAACGGTAAACTTATTTCGAAAGTGAAATGTTGGATAGTGTTAAGCTTTGTATCAATAATTGGATTAGTTACATTTATATGACTCGTTGGTCGTGTTGGTTGCAAGTGCATCTGTCGATCGGGAGGTCCTGGGTTCAATTCCCGGGACGGGCACTACAAAATTTTTCGAATTTAGATTTTTAGTAGTGGCTCGGAGTCTAGATATGTTACCGGTGCATGGCAATAGGCTCACCGCCTATTGCCTAGTGGGACGTAAACGTAACTGGTGAAACGTAGGAGTGTCCTACATTCCTTTGCCTACCTCTTCGGGGATTACAGGAGTAATGTTATGTTTTTATCTATGTTTGTAGCAGATTTATATTTAAAAAAAAGAAAAAAAAAGTAGCATCGCGCCTGTAATCCCCGGAGAGGTAGGCAGAGGAATGTAGAACACTCCCACGTTTCACCAGTTACTTTTTAGTCCCACGATGGAATAGGTGGTGAGCCTATTGCCATATACCGGGCACATATCCAGACTCCGAGCCACTGCTAAATAATCTAAATTAAAAAATTTAGTGGTGCCCGACCTGGGAATCGAACCCAGGACCTCCCGTTCGGGAGTCGCACATGCAACCAACACGACCAACGAGGCAGTCAAATTATATAGATTTATATTTGATCTGCAATAGAGTATTTATTTGATTACTTTAATTTATTTATTTATTCTTCATTGTTTACTTAAAGTTACAGGTTACAAAGGGCGGAATTAATGCCTAGTGACTTACTGCTTATGACAATTATTGTGTTACATAACCCCAAATAACAATAAAACGACATATTACAACAGCATGCTCGTACGTAATGCATCGAAACGCTCGAAGTCTTGACACGGACGCAGGTCGTAAACTATCTGTGAAGCGAAACGAGTCCCGGTCTGTTCTCGCAAACAAAAGCGTTTCCATGGTTACGAGGTCACACTGAGCCTGGAGTCCTCGCTATTATCGTTAGATAACTCCTCCTTGGAGTGTTTCCTAACTGTGAGAAGTTTTAAGGAGTTGCCCATTGACTTCAGCAATTGAATATCACTTTAAGCTTAAGCATTCTTAATTCCTTTATAAAGATATCACTCTTCTTTATAATGAGTGTTAATGGAAGTGATTTCTAATGTCAATTTTATAATGATCAACAATTTAATGTGACCACACAAAATGCAGAAACCATGGTCGCTGGTTCGGCGACCATTCTGCTATTGTGAGTGCTCTGACCGGTTAACAATGCAACTAGAAAGGACTAGCTAGGTGACGAAATCTTTTAGAATACGTAGTGTTATGACATTACCTGTCAGTTGATCGAACGACTGTCGAAGCACATCCTGTTATTTAGATCAACGGAAAACCGAGTGTTGTGGCCCACTTTGGAAGACACCTAGCTTAGCAGCGGAATAAGATTGGACGATTTCATGATGAAGTCACGTAAATACGTAGCAAGGTATCAGACTCACCTCGATCAAGACGCTCGCCGCTCGGTACGCCCTGTCTGCTGTGTTCTGAGCTTGACACGTAAACGTTTGATTGTGGTGCTCTTGTTTCGGTGGCATCTTTATTATGGACCTGTTACAGATAAAAAATTAAGTAAATCTTCTTTACATACTATAAAATGAAGTCGCTTCTGCTGTTTGTTCGCTTAAAATGTTAAACGGATTTTTATGCGGTTTTCGGCAATGGATATAATGTTTCATGAGGAAGATTTATATGTATAATACATACATATTACAGTATAGTAAAATCGAAAAATTCAAAGATTTGTAATGTGATGTCGGAATAAACATATTTTGGTGCGCTTAAATAACAAAATGTGGTTTCGTTAACATCTTGTCAAATATAAGCAGACGTTGCTAAATATAAAAGTGGGGTAAAAAATCTGTACTTCAGCTGAAAACTTTTATGTTGAATCAACCTTACTATTCAATAGTTATTTAAAGATACAAATAAGATTTTAATACAAGCTTTTAATACAAACAAGTGTGGTGATTCGAAATACGCTTTTTTCATGTATATGTGACGGACACCTTTAAAAAGGTGTACCAAAGCGAAGATGGGTGAAATGGAGAGAAGAATAGAAAAAAGATGTACAAATTATTTGATATTATATCCAACTAGCAGCACATCGCTCGCACCCTTCGTCTTTCCTTTGATCGCATTGCAGATACATTAAACATGTCTTGTTTTTTCAGATACTAGCTAAGAGGGATGTCGAGTCTCCGGAACGAACATGCACATATGAAGAGGGTGACGAACATAGATGAAGCACATCAGGTCTATAAGTAAACAGATATTTAGCATTCGGTGTTCTTTGCCTTTCTTCAAGAGACCTCTAACGTGATGATGTATTAAGAATTCTCATTTCAGTACGGTCTGTATCAATTTAATCTGAGCAGAGAGATATGGGAATCATGGTATTCTATTAGTTATTTACGACCCATTTTCCCTCTGCTTTGCACATCTCCGCTTTGGTCAATGCCGGGCCTAACGAGTGAATTGTTAATGTCAATCAAGGCGTCCACGGCGTTCATACACATTTAATGATGTTTATTTATCTAAAAATATTATGAAATGCCAACTCGAAGTATGAAATGGGAACACAAATGTGAAATCAAAAAATTAATAAAATATTGCCATTAAAAGTCTCAATTAACGATCTTGGCCATGTGGCCAGTGTTATGAATTTTATTACTGTAGAATTTTTAGTATTGGATGGAAAATGGAATTTATATCATTGATGTTTCATAGTTTTGTTAATCACTTGTATCGTTTTATTGTCTTTCCAATTGTACGGTAATGATGTTGTAATGGTTATATTTATACGATCAGACCCTGTCACATTAAGTCCGTCCTTTAGAACCTAGCCGTAGGATAACAATGAAGACTACACAAATAGAAAATGTAATGAAGATATAATAGTTAATATAAATTTGGAGGTTTAGTTGAGGACTGCCTCGTTGGTCGTGTTGGTTGCAAGTGCGACTGCCGATCGGGATCTTAAATTGAATACCTTGGTCGGGAAGTACTAAATTTTTCCATTTTTAATTTTCTAGTAGTGGCTCGGAGCCTGAATATGTGCCCGGTGTATGTCAATAGGCTCACCACCTATCCTATAGTGGAACTTAAACGTAACTGGTGAAGCGTGGGAGTGTTCGAGTATTACAGGTGTGCTCTTACGTAGAGGTTCAGTGTTGCTATAACATTTAGTCTAGGGATCGTCCGCAAATAAAATCATGCAACTGTGCGTGTGTTTTACGGTGTTTTAGACGGATACCCATGTGTAACTTAAAATGGCACTTCCGCTTCATGTGAGATCAAACACAGTCGGTTACGGTGAGCTAGCAGAAGTTGATGAGTATCTCAAGATAATGGTATAGCATAGATTGAAGCCAAATGCACTTTCTTATTTCTCTTCTTTCCTATTTCTGTTTGATATCTTTATACATAATATAAAAAAGAATATTTCTGTTAATACAAAAAACAGGACCGCGGTGGTGTGTGTTAAAAACTTTTAAGAAGAGATCGGTATCTAGTTATATTACATAAAAAAAGCATTAAAACAACAGAATATTTCGTACTTAAAGATTAAAATGTTTAATACAGAAGTTCCGTAGAGTGGGGACTCCCTAAATTACATTGTATAATAGGGAATCCCCACTTTATTAAATTTCTATACTTAAAAATCTTTACTGTTTATATGACTCATTGAAACATTTCTGTCCTTAAATTTCTATTTTAATTTTCATTTTCTGTCGAAGATATTCATACAATTTAACGGGAAATTTTATGGCAGAAACTAAACCACTATCCATCAGGGCTCTTGTCAGAGCAACACTTCTATCGAGATGGGGTCAGTTACCGGATATATTGACCCGGTTATATTAATATGTAACCGGATCAGAAAATCGGGTGAGTTAATTAACATAACCGTTGAAGATTTTCTTTGCATTTTTATATTTTGTAATGATAGATTTTGATACTGACATTTGAGCAAACCAAATATAATCTTTTATAGCTAACTTCTTTTACCGGTAGATAGTAAGAGAAGTAAGAATTCTGAGCAACGCGTGTGTTTTTCTAAAACTTACTTTAAAACGATTTAGTCGCAAATATACGACAGTACATCAATATAATACATGATAAATATGTATTAGTACGAGGTTCATCTATGCCTACTTTTGCTTGTAAGTCCGTATTGGGTCAATGTTTGATATTGAACACAATTAAGTTAATAGTGCCTCTCAGTCGACATGAAACATGTAAGCAATTATCCAGGTGCGGCAGTGGCACCGCCAAGTTCGGGTGTAATTAATCCATCAACAAATACAATTAGGTAACACAATGTAAACACTCGTAAGAACAAGCCTAATTACAATGAGAGGACCGGTTCAACTGGTTAACTCTGTAAAGTCACTTATTACGTTCATCAACAGTTAGTGTATTTTACGTTTGTCGAAACGCGTAATTTAAATTCATTTCAAATTTATATAAGACGGCATTAGAACATTCTATCAAATTTTCGGCTGCGTAACATTAGATCGTAATTGTTAAACATCGCCAGACATTCTAAAAAGTAATAGATGTATGTTCTAAAGTATATTTCTGTATAAGGCGAGAATAAATTCGTACACTTCTAAACTGTAAATACCAACTAACAATAAGTTATGTATTTTTAAAAAAACGAAATTGTTTTAGATACAGCGTAAATTTATCCACATTTCATCTTAATGTCGTTAGTAAATATATTAAAAATGTATCCATTAATAATATATACAAATATTATAACATATAGGCCAGATACTGGCTGATGGGCTGGCGTCGAAACATCCATGCATGTATGATGAGTGATGAATGTAGAAGTGGCCCGGAGCTATGTACGGATTGGGCTATTTGGCACTCAGTGCAGTGTGCCTATCCCGTGAGGGACCTAGCGTGAAGGTATGTATGTATATATGTGTGTGTATGTATAACATACAACAATATACAGCACATGTCTAAAAACCATATCCTTTGCTAATAATACATTATATCAAAATCTTAATCATACATAAACATTGATACAAACTCTCTCGAGGGTGTAATGACATAGAATTATTATTATTATGTATTCAGAACTCACCTGGCGGTAAATCTCTGTCCGTCCGACAAAGGCTCCACGGTATACGTCACACCTTGTGTCAAAACGCCCGCGTTGCTATCCACCCATGTTATCTGGAAATAATATGTTGTTGTAGTAACGTCATGTTTAATGATGTGCTAGCGAATTCGCACTATAAAGCTTGTTTGTGTAAGTTCCAAATTCCAACTGCCTCGTTGGTCGTGTTGGTTGCACGGACGACTGCCGATCGGGAGGTCCTGGGCTCAAATCCCGGTTCGGGCACAACTGGATTTTTCTAATTTAGATTTTCTAGTAGTAGCTAGAAGTCTGAATGTGTGCCCGATGCATGGCAATAGGCTCACCACCGAGGCAGTCGAGTTACTTTACGCAGTGTTTCTACGTATCGTAAAGTAGGTACTTAGTTACGACACTTTGAAGAATCGGAATTAGTTTTTGTAAGTACATATTTCCGTATCGGTACAACGTGGAACTCATCAAGAAAAACGTATGAAACCTATCAAATTTCACAACACTCAACGAGGTCCTCTACAAATAATTACGAGCTTCGTTATTTGCAACTTAATATTAAGTGATTGTAAAGTATTCATTAGGTAAAATTTTTAATGTACAGAGAACTACTATAACGAAGGGAACGAGCCATGGTTGGGATCTTTGACGGTAAAGGCGACCCAACATTCCTAACGCTAGTACTATTTTAATTCTCATTTCCATACTATACTTTACAAAAATACTTTACTTTTACGAATCACGACAGGTGTGTAAGAATAGAGATATTTGGCACTCTGTGCTCTGTGCCTACCTCGCAAGGGACCTGGCGTGAAGATATGTATGTATGTATGTACTTTACAGAAAATCGGCACGAGATATTGACAACAGTTCGCTCGAATAACAAATACTTTAGTACTTGAGGAGAACGAAGGACGAGTAAAGTAGTGAGTTGCATATTTCCATTTGCACAATCGACCAAGACACCGCATAAAACAGATCGTTTTATATTAGTGTTCAATTTAATGGAAAGTGTTTCAGAAAACCAAACTTAGATAAACTGCAACAAAATAGTCTTGGATACCCGTAAATCATACATGGATTTGATGGCGATGCGTCTTAAACACAAATACGGGCTGATTCGCAATGGAGAGATACGTGGTGATGAGGCCTTGGACTACATATGTAGAACAACAATGTGAAATACTTTAGTAAGAAATCACGAAGGTAGCACTCACTCTCTACTCAAAGTTTCACCATTGGAATATGCAAAATTCCAATATGACCCCGTGAAATACGGGTCACGTAAAACTATTATCCACTCAACGATGACAATTTGCACGTCCATTACAAAATAATATCCGAAGCGACCATGTATTATTTACCATGCATTGGTGTTGTATTTACGTCATTTTAGATTGTATAAAGAGAATATTCAATCGTCCATAACGTTATACAACTTGCAAGTAGTGCCAGTTGACATGAAACAATCCTGAAGAGTTTTAACTTTTCGATCTGGTAATCAATACTTCAAGCAGAATTAATACAATATACGTACTGCGGCTTAGTACCATAACAGATAAATTGATTGAAGACAGATTGTTTACGATACCAGTCGAAACCTGAGGATTATAATAGCATCGGAAATTTCAGTGTTTAATATCATTATATATATTTTCCATTTTCTGTCCGAAAGTATAGAGTTTAAGTGTTTAGTATCTAGAGTTTAAGTATCTAGTATTTAATATCTAGAGTTTCTTTATTTAGTATCTGTTAATTGTATTCAGTATCCAGGCAAGATTTTTATGAACGGCATAAGCATACACATTCAATTTAAGGAAATCGGTCGAAGCACCAAGAACAGCTCAGTTGGGCGGTCAATAGTGTTGTTGGGGCTTCAGGAATATTCGTACCATGCATATTGATGTGATGCATTAAAATGGTATGAATTTAGGATTATTATATGTACCTATATATTTAATGAGTTAATACTAGACTGTTTTACGCATTTTGAGTGAAGCTTTGAGTTTTAGAAAAAGCCAATTCAGATAAAGTTGGGGAAAATACGAGTTTAGAAAAATAAAGAGAGTGACACCAAAATCTTTGTTTATACAAACATTTGAAAGAGGTAAGAGCTTACGTAGATTTATATGGGATTAGGTAGAGGAACTTAAAGAAGGTCGACTGAGTGCGAGAAAATGTTACATGGATTACAAAAATACCTTGAATAAGTATGTGTCTGAAAAACAAAAAAAAAATGTTCTTATCGTGAATCGAAACTTTGTGCATAAGTAACAGCAATGGAACGGCACATCTATTGTTATGTAGAACTTATTGTTTTCTCAATTATTATCAAAGTCAGTACTTTGGACGTAGCAAGTCTAGGATAACTGCAGTGCAGCAAACACTCATAGAAGTGAGACTAGTATTCCAGGATTGATGGTTACTTTAATAATACAATGTACCAGTAGTTTATAATATACGATGACGAACATTTTAATATAAAATATTCTCTGTAATTTTCTAGACAAAGTTGCTATAATAAATGCAGATCCGACTTAAGAACGATAAATAATTCCAGAGCTGACAACATAACATTTCATACACATACACACACACTTAGTTTCGCAGTACCTACCTACGTGAAAGCAGACTGGAAAATGTATGCAAATCCTAAGCGAGGTATTCGTAAAATTTTAAGACTTGAACATTGTTGATATGCCACAATATTTCTGTTAAAAGCGTTACTCCCTTTGGGGCCCTCGAGCTTCGTACTGACATCATTTTCAATTTAACCCCTAATTGTATCTGGACCCATGGGGAACATACCCATTTACTCCATTTGAATAGATTAAACGAAACATTCCAAGGCTTATCACCGGTACAAATAAATTGGACGTTGACACCAGTTTAAATAAATTGGGGGTTTCAGACTCGAGTTAAAATCTCAAAGGATTTAACGTAGATACGTATTCTGAGATATTCTTAGAAATACGTTCGGGATTTTAAACCGATTTGTCGTACTGTAAGCGATGAAATACTTTATATTTTTTATAAATAAATAGGTAAATAATAGAACATCGGACAGGACTTACGATTGTTTATGAAATATAATAGCACCAAGTCATTATCTTCTTTTTATAGAAACCCGTGCATGAGTTCTATTGTTAATATTAAATGTATGAGGTGTGATGTGATTTTTGGAACTGTGAATAGTTTCGTCTAGAAGCAAAATGTAATGTAAATATTTGACTCATCATAGTCATTTCTCTGGCAAGTACATATTTCTACTGTATTTTCTGAATGTTAACGGGTTATTGCTTATCATCATATGTTTCATATGTTATAATTAAGTTACTCGCAAGCTAGCTGTCAACAAATCGTAGGCAGTAGTACCAGTTTCATGATGCGGTTAGACGATCTCGCTAAATGAGATACGACCAGATAGAAAATATCTCGTGATGGATCTTTTAATTAGAATTAGTGATGGCGTATTTGATTGAAATCTTATATTTTGGTCGTCAGTGAAACAGATCCTTCCTTTTCAGATCAAATAAATCTATCAATTAACACAAGATGTAATAGAATCTGTTGTGTTTTATAATGAATTCTATGTCTTAGTTAGATTACACAGTCTAATGTAAATTTTAATTTACCATTTAATCTGCACATCACTAGCCATTAAAATTATAGTACCAAATATAGGTATTAAGAAAATAACGTAACGAACATTGACGTTTAGATAAAATTAGGTCATTGGCAATAATGAAGTGCTTAAAGTACATTACATGTATGTATTTTTTGGTACTTCACCGTATGTAAATTTACATCTATAAAAATAAATACAAGACACGACATAAGTATCTTAATAAATAAAACAGAGACGCCCTATATTAATTGAAACTATGAAGGTAAATATAATAGTAACAGAATCACAAAGTAGGTTTTATCAAGTTATCCCCGGCATGACCGTTTGTTTAGTTATAATTAAGGAATGTTGAGTTTAAGCAATGCGCTTAGTAAGTGCTTGTGAACATTTTTGCTGCCTAAATTAGCAAGAGTTTAAGTACGAAATTGGTCTTAACTTCTTTCCTGCCTAAAGTTCTGCTGAGATTTATTAATTACTTCTCGTTGTTTCCCCTACATTACGACCCTAACCGTGACTCGAAATTTCTTGGATGGGAATGTTAATTCTCCTTTCTTTTCTGTTTGTTTCGACAAGTACTACTGCATTTTCTTTTTTGAAAAGGACACAAATACATGATATCACGGAGAAATGGAGAATAGATTATATAATATCATGGAGAATACGTGATAAATCATAGACATCATCTTGGACTGTTCCTGAATGAAATAGAGCCATAGCGACTGTTATGCCCTTTTATCAATTAATGTCAATATTATTATTTACAACTATAACTGTACTAATTGAAGCCTACTTAACTAGGATGATTCTAACTTCCATGCGCTACTACAGTCTCTTATGACTGCTATTTGCACCTTCACTACTTTTTATACAAATTAATATTAATTTGTCCTCCTGTGCTCAAATTTATTTACAATCCGTTAAATCGTTTAGCATTGAGAACATTACAGACAGACTTACATTCGCATTTATAATTCTAATATTGATATATAAATTAATAAAGTAAAACATTTAATACGTACAGAAGCTCAACACGACAATTTTAGCGACAATAATAGCCGTCAAATCCTCTGTCTTCCGAGTCGCAAATCCACTATTGTACTAAACCAGACTATAATCTCCATTGTTCTAAAGCAATCTTCGACTTCCACTCGTGATACCGACTAGAGTGTCTCAAAGTCTGATTTACACAATATTATTTACTGATTGTTGATAATATTGTATCGGATATTGAATATTAAGCAAGCTGTTTACATATCAGCCGCGATCCGGAATTCTCTCATTATGTGTAGTACGAGCTAAGCAAGCAATTTGTTGTACAATATCGTCTAATTCCACTTTCAGTACGGACTTAAGTGTTTCCGGATTATAATACCCTTATTAATGCTGGATGAATCCTTTAAGTAGGGTCCGTTTGTAGAATCACCAATACCGTGAACCTTATTATAATTCTTTTTGCTGTGTTCTGGATTGAAAGGTGTGGTGACAGTGGCATTAATAGCGTGGGTGTCAGTTGCCCTCTTAAAAGTTTATAATTATGTTTTGGCGTATGACAATTTCGTCGACGAAAAAAGAGGTTACTTTTTATTTTATTACTTAATTATTTATTGTGAAATTTTGCCGCTCCCTGAACAATCCTTTTGCCACCTCCTAAAAGTGCCGCCGTAGGAGGCCGCCGCTACCTCCCCCCCCCCCCTCTCCCGCTTCCCCACTGTGTGATGTACAGACATTTCAAGCGGCAGTACTTTCAACTTAATGGCACAATGAACGAGTTGAAACGCTTGTTGCTTCACTTTTTTGATGATGGATACAATATTGCTTGTAGCCGGTATAACTAAATATTCAGAAGGTGGCCAAATTATTAGGCACACACATATTTTTTTTGTTTTTTGAACTCGAGTTATTTTTTGTATTATATTCTTTCTTATATTTATAATGTATTTTTATATGATACAGCGTATGTTTGAGAAACTAAAACAGTAACTAGATAACAAAAAAAATTTTATTTAACTTAAAAAAAGAATGTTCATGGAACAAAAATTTTACCCTTGTCTTTTATTATTCATAAAGTAAAGCCTGGTGCTATAGCCCTTCGAAATATACCTCTAACAGTAGATTATTTTATAATCCTTTTCATATTGAATTCATCTACCCATTCAAGGAAAGTTTTATTTACATTATCCTAGGGAAATATGTTGTTAATGGACAAATTTCCACCGTTCTATATAACTATGTGACACAATATTTCCCTTTAACCTCTTATCTATATAAAACACAGTAAATCACGGATATACTTCAATTTCAATGACTAAAATAAAACTGTCGACCTCAAAACAGACACGACAGTTTCGTCAGAAGATATTTTAATTTTATCGATGGACTTCGAAAAGCTGATAAATCGAAGCCCGCTAACCTACTAAATGTAGAAGTTGCAGCGTGCGCTCTAGCAAAAATCTCATCAAATTCTCTGAACGGTCTAAATTTTCAATTCCTGTGTTCCATTGGTCTACCTCTTGTTCCATGCCAAAATGACGTTTCCACATATTGGCATAAACTTAAAATTTCTGGTAGGCAGATGGCAGATGTTCAGTACGTGGTGTAAGCAAACGCACTCAGGTTTACTGGCTATTGTTTTAAACTCATGGAAGGATTTAATTTCATTTGAAATGTAACAAAAGTGCATTCATAATTAGTTACCAGTGCATAATCTAATTAGACTAAAATTTAGGTGTGAATATTATCAAATGCAATCCCCTCCGGCCTTTACATCACGTAATAAACAAAATTAAAAAAGATTAATTTATAATTATGCTTTTTTAGCGGAATCTTTTTATTTATGTTTCATAAAATGCGCGTTATAGAAAATTACGAACATTATGCATATCAGTATTTATAATTATCAATTTATACATAAACGCAAATTGTGCTTTATTAAATTTACTGTCACGGAATTCGCAAGATTTTACCATCAGAAGGACTGCAGGAGGGTTACTAGCTTAAATCTTAAAATAATTCCAAGAACTACAACTCTAGAGTTACAAATAGCTTGGGAAAAAAACACAGTTATACATAGCAATCGAACAGGCCATAAAGTAAGAAGAACAGGTCTATTAGGAATTGTGGCAACTAGTGTGTGGACAGCCTAAAATATATTTTGACGATCACAGCACTTACCTCCGCTGGCGGTTTCCCTCCAACCGAGACACACTCCAATTTGATCATTTTGTCTTCTGTAGTAGAGTAGAAATTCCCCTCTAATACTTTAGGTTGCTCGGGCGGAACTAGAACTGTGAGGCGGGCGTAGCGTGACCTAATTGCAGGTTCACCTGTACAAAGAGTTTTAATTTATTTGCAGAGCGAACAAAGTACTTATATGTATGCTATGGTATAAATAGCTTCAGCACAAGATATTTTAACAGTGTTATAAGTAGAACCTACGATTTAAGATTTCGTTCATTTTTTTGTAGAATTTTCCGCAGCGTATGATCAATTAGAACATAGTTAATACCTTATCTGATATGAACTGAACAAATATCTTTAACAATCTAGTGGTAACCATCTTTACCTAAGACCGCGTCGTCATTGTGATTCACGAGTTTGCAAATCTTTAAGCATTCTACACGTGCTTTGAATATTTAAATTTGCATATCTCGTGATGGAGTCGGTTGATTACGATGAAATAAAATTGAGCATTACGTTGTGGGTACAACGCACTAGGTACATTTGTAAAATTCTCCAAATCAGAATATCAAGCAGTTTTCAAGCGAGGCATGCAAAATTAAATAGTAAGATAACTACAAGATTTAAAAGACTAAAAGCGTTGAAATACATTTTTAACGCAGGTAGGTACATTATGTTACGTTACATTTATATTACGTTACGTTAACAGAAATAAAAGAAAAATATTGTCATATTGAATAAAAGAGGATAACAAGGACGAACGGAGAAGAATAACATATAGCTGCGACCCTATATTCATTTGAGATCTGAGCAAGTATGACGTTTCCATACCTATGTGAACCTGGCAGCCGACTTTTGAAAAAAAAATTTTTGACATTACGATCAGATTCTACATCGTTTGTACCCGCTTGTACCACTTTAATTTTCGTTTGTACCTCAAACCAAAAATGGTTACAGAATTTTTAAAATTTGACCCGCAGCCGACTTTGGAAAATCGAAAAATTTCCAAAGAGGTCTGATTCGCGGT
>DWFO01001959.1:0-14633 GCA_018246595.1 Mimoniades nurscia nurscia | reverse complement strand
TAACTGGTGAAACGTGGGAATGTGCTACATTCCTCTGCCTACCTCTTCGGGGATTACAGGCGTGAAGTTACTTTTACAAACTAAACGTTTCGCTAAATCGTGTCTCCTTCTGACTGCGAAAGAGTGGAACTTCCATCCAGCGGCTGTTTTTCCCGATAAGCTGCATCTCGCTTTACGTCAGATAATATAGCATTTACGAGTAAACAGCCTGTTGCTAAATGATAAAAGGCTCCTCCTTATCACCATTTTTTAATGCGTGACTAGTTTCTGGTGGTATTTCCGATAATTTGAGGTTAATGCAATATCTCTTATATTTTTATTTACACGAACATTTAATAATTCAGCAAGGGTTGACTGATAAAGAATGCCAATATGCATTACATTCACCATTCGTCCAGTCTACCTAGTTTTTAGGTTTTGTAATAAAGTGTAAATAATTATACATATAAATGAAATTCAAACGTACTCTAGTTTTTGTCTGCCTCGTTGGTCGTGTTGGTTGCAAGTGCGATCGGGAGGTCCTGGGTTCAATTTCCAGGTCGCACACTATAATCTTTTTCTAGTTAAATTTTCTAGTAATGGCTTGGTGTTTGGATATGTGCTCAGTGTATGGTTGACCACCTATTCCATATTGGGACGTAAATGGTGAAACGTGGGAGTGTTCTACACTCCTCTGCCTACCTCTTCGAGGATTACAGGCGTGATGTTACGTTTTTTTAGTTATTTCTCCGTTCCTTTTACGCGTAGTTAGTTTAGTTTAGAAACTTAGTCATTTTCTTTCTTCCGCATACCTACGCTTGGTATTGATCTAAATATAATTTTAATATGGTCTGAATATAATTTAAGCATTATCTAAATATAATTTTGATATGATCTAAATAAAATTTAACATAATGTAAATAAAATTGTACCTTGACCTAAATAACATTTTAAAGTGATCTAAATATATGTAATTTTAACATGATCTAAATATAATTTTAACAAACCGTGAACGCTATATGTATAGGTGGTTATGATTCGATTTTTCTTACGTATTTGCTTAATGGATATTAATACAAAGTGTATAAAGTTCGCATCCAGAAAGCATAGCGCTTCATATTGTACTTTTAAAATTATCAACTTAAAAAAATAAAGGGAGAAAAGAACATAACGCGGTTTAGTCATTATTACGCTAGCCATCTGCGTACAGCTGTGGCTTGGGTGGAAATATTTTTTCCGGGCAATGAAATGGTAAAACTTTTTCAACTTTTTCATTTGCAGTTTACTGGCGAAATTTTTGTGTGTTATGGTGTTATTTTTGTTGTTGTTGTATATTTTTGTTTTAAAAGTATGTTACGTGAAGTATACCTACCTGATAAAATTTTAATATTATGGCCCCAATATGTTTATACGAAATAGTTCAAGCATTACTTATGTTCAGTACCCTAGACCGACGGACGCCGACGTCGTAAACGTATACTCCTGTAACAAATGCTCCTGAATTATTGACTTTACTAGGTCATCTTTTTAAAAGAGTCATAGTGAATCGAAAGAAAATTTAAAGATAAATGAGGGTCACAGGTCGGATAAAAACCACAGGTCGCCCTCGAAACAGACGCGCTGATGAATTGAGGAAGATAGTGGGATAGCGCTGGATTCAGAAGATTTAAGGGCGGTCGGTTTGGCGCCAGCTACACGAGGTCATCCAGCCTATGCGGTCCACACAAATTACAATTACATGGAATGGGTGGATTTATGGTGGAATTTTGTGAAGTCTTTATTATAAGATATAACATAACCTCACGGCTATGTTTACCGTAAGAGGTAGGCAGAGGAGTTAAGTACTTCCACGTTTCAACAATTAATTTATTGAAGCAAATATGGGTTCAGAATAAAGTTTTACAGTTTAAATAGGTCCATCATATTTGCCTATTGTCAGGGTGCAATTTTAAAATTATTTTTTTAAGTGAAATAGTACTATAATGATGCTACTCGTATGTGCCCGGTGTATGGCAATAGATTCACCACCTATTCCATACTGGTACGTAAACGTAACTGGTGAAATCTGGGACTGTTCTACATTCCTCTGCCTACTTCTTCGGGGATGACAGGCGTGATGTTACGTTTATATTTAACTTTTTGCTACTTATAGAGTAAAACAATGTTAAAATATTTTGTTTCCATCAGATACTGTGGCCTGTTTTACTCGTTTTGCTAATTTTTCATCGAAGTATAATATTTTACGGCCAAACATTTCGAAACTTTATCTTTCCATCGTGTAATACACGGACCCTTCTTATTGTACGATATAAAACCTTTTAACATTTCTATTTCATCATTTCGGCATTATAAATGTAAACATTTCTGTCCAAAATTTAGATTCGGTCCACTTTAAAAGTTAAGTAGCGAATTTTACGTTCATTCCAAATGGTGTCAGATACGAAAAAAGAGCAAATAGTCAAGGGGCTGGAAACGAAATCCGCCAAGCGCACTTCACCTAGTTGCATTAATATGAGCGGGTATCTCATTTGAATCTAGGTAATAAGAACACTTGAAGCGTTCTTAGCCTCGACGCTTGTCGCAAATGTTACATCTGCTTGGCAACACCGGAAGCGACCTATCTTTAAACGAGTGAATGCTATCAAGATGAGAATTTAGGTAGTTTCCAAGCTGTATCAGAGATTTTTATGCGCAATGTAATGTCTTCTCTTGTTACTGGTACATTTTTCTCAGTAAGATGTTTCTCTACTCTCTCATCACTCTCAACAAATTCTTTATCATTCCATTTTTGGGTATCATACTCATATTTTCATCAAATTCAGAAGAGTAAGTTAAATTAGTATGCAACTCCCAAATTCTGTTTGAAATTCTGAATGTCTCCCTGGTTTATTACATTATAACGGTTGTACATACGATACGTATGACTCTACATATAAAATTTATGAAACAAAGTTGCAAGCAGTGAATGAGCTAGATTCTTTCATAATTATTTCTTTATTTCTAAAGGCGAAGGGAATGCGAAATGGTCCGGCAGGGATGCAGGCGAATTATTCATTCTGAATACATTCTGTTTGCCACTAGGCGCTGATTAACCGACGCCTTATCGAGTAACGAACTCTCCTAGACTCGCTAAACAGTCGGCACTACTGGATGGCGGGGCGTGGGACAAGTCATAAACGAAATTAATAAAATTCAATGCCCGTTAATTGTGATCATATTCCACCCATTCCAACTGTACTTAAAATAATTTGGTTCGTATGAAAATATGAAACTTCAGCATGAAACGCTGTATAGGTCATTTTTAAAATGTACGGACATAGGTAATGTATTTATGGAATTGTCTATAACAATAAGCGTCTTGGAATTCATTAAGGCAATGTTGCGCTTATAGAGTATTAACCAACATTCGTTTTTAATTATCTATGGCCTACACGTTTATGTTCAATTCTATCTATGTCTATGTATTATCTATGTTCGTTTAGATTCAGAGTTCCTAACACACTGCAATTGTTTAAATTTCGATTCTAATCCTGGCGCTGCCCTAACTTGAGCGGCCCCAACAATTGTTTTATGGTCCAAAATGTGTATCTTATCTTTTGAGTCTATCTCCATGTTTCTCAAAATGTATTTAATTTATTTAATAAAATAAAATTAGACATTTTTAATTTAGACTATTATTGTATGGCTGCCTCTTTGGGTGTGCTTGTCGCAAACGCGACTGGTGATCGAGAGGTCCTGGATTTAAATATCGAGTGGAACGCTATTGGATATTTTAACTTAAGTTTCCTAGTAGTGGCTCGGATTCAGAACCTACTCGATTTATGGCAATGGAACCTATAAGTATTCGGAGAAACAATTACAAGCGTGATGTCACGTTTCTTTATAGTTTATAAAACATCACGAATCGTAGTTTATAAACCCGTTTCCGAATCAGTGTTTTCAATAGTACGTCTCTGATTTCGATTTCTTATTGTCCAACCACTGCCCGCCACTTTGCGAATATAGTCACTTCCCCTAGCTGAAAAAACGTCCAACATTACGCTCTTTTCTTTACTTTAAATTTATTCGTTTCAACTATATCTAATAACATTTTGAATACCGCATTCAATTAGTACCACTGAACAATTAACATGAAACTCTTATCGCAATAAGATGCCGACCGCAGCAAGCTCCTTCCTTAGACCCTATAAAGTAACTCACTAGTAGCGGCTCTGTGCAAATTCGTTATCACAGCTATTCTTGCTAAATATATTCAACTACTAATTGTGATTATGTTCCACAAACTACGCCGACGGTTTATCCAATTAATATTAAAATTTACTCCCGTTTGTCTTTCCCGTTACTGCGTCTCCCTGTTAATCCGCTTCTATGTACAATGCGGATTGCTTCGTGGTTTGTTTGGATGTAATTTCACGATTTGGTAATATTGCTTGAATTAAGTGCTTTTGTTGTTACGTTTGCGGTCCACCTTCGATTATACAATTACGAGTATGTATAGGTACTTTTAAAGTATCGTAAGTTTTATTTATTCTTGTTCATAATAAATGTAACATCACGCCTGTAAACCTCGATGAGGCAGGTAGAAGAGTGTACCACAGTTCTAAATTTCACAAGTAACGTCCCACTATGGTAAGGGGTGGTGAGCCTATTACCATACTCTAGGCACCTATCCAGATTCCAAGCATGTTCTAAAAATTTCTACTAGAAAATCTAAGTTGGAAATATTCAAAAGTACCCGAACTAGCATTTGAACCCAGGATCTCTTGATCAGCACCTGCGCCTGCAAGTATTTGACCAATGAGGTGTTTATTCTTAAATTTCTCTATCTCCCCTACGTATCAATCATTTTTATATATACTTTGTATAGTTATCAAATATTTCCATTCCATTTCAATTAGTGGTAATACAAAAATACTTTGAATTACAAAGTTATTAATATTGTTCTCACAAAGAGATGAAAAACAGGAAATAAAAATTTTGTTAACGTCTCTTAAAACTCGCATATCTCTGAATGTTTCTTCGAGAACATTATACGTAATTTCATTTAATATCCTGAATGTTCGAAGCGTCCAAAATTAATGTAAAGAACAAAGACAAAAAAAATATTTGTTACAGGGAATGTAATAAAATATAATTTCATTTTAATTTATATCCGTATTACTTTGATTAAACTTTAATTATCATGTAAACAAGAAAAACTTTGCATAAGTTATAAAAACTAAACCAAAAGTGTAAAGTAAAGAAATAAGGATCCTGTTATCTGCCTCGAGTTTCATATCTAACGGCCAACGACCATCAGCTGAAAAGTTACGCTTCTGGATATCCTTGAAAGCTGTCCGTAGCTAGAATCCTTTTTACTGTGTTTTATAGGAACGGGCTGTTTCCGCAACCATGAGAGGCCTGAAAGGTATTACACTAGTTCACGCTAATACGGATTGGCTGAGATAGTGTGGTATAGAATGTAATATATTTAACTTTGAATCTATAAAATACAGTTATTAATTTGCTTGTTGTTTGTGTAAAAAATTGTTGCGAACGAACAAAAGCAGATAAATAATCTACGTTAATATTTGTAATCTTGTCTACGAGATTGACAACAGTAACATTAAAAATAGCATAGCTAGGGGCAGACAGACGGAATGACTGATAATAAAGATCTACTATAGCACTTGAATCCAATAATTACACATATCTACTGTGATAAATTATATGATCTGGAAATCCTTTAAAAGGTTCATTATTAAGCTGAAACCACATGTTCTGACATGTGGTCTCTGAGGCTCTGGCCTCGCTTTCATTAAACCAAAGTTTGCAAATTTATACAATGATTATCAAGCAGATAAATTAGATGTCGTGCCAGTTCATTGTATTAATAAATTATGATTAATACTTGGTTCGCGTACATACAGATCGAAGCTTACTAAATAAACGTATATCTACATAAATATATTGGAAGTTAATTTGAATGTCGTGAAAGTACTGTTTTGGCAATCTCACACAGTAATCTCCGAAGAGGTAGGCAGAGCAGTATACAACACCCTTATGTTTTACCAATTACATTTACGTATTACTTTGTAATATCGGTGCACGTATTGCTTTCACCGGACTCAAATCCAGACTCTAGTAGTAACTAGAAATTACTACAAAAAATCTAAACAGGATAAAACTATAGTCCCCGATCTGGGATTCGTAAACAGGACCATTAGATTAGCAGTAACGCTTACAAACACTCAACCAACGAGGCCATCGATTGTATTAGCTTAGTTCAAAATCGACCACTGTTAAGTTGCCACCAACATCACTTTCTAATATAGAAACGTAACAGGTGGAACGTCGGAATGTACTGCATTCCACTGCCTACCTCTTCGGGTATTACGGGCGTGAAGTTACGTGTTATACCCACATAGTTTTTACGTAATAATAGTAGAAAACGAACAGACCGCACAAGTAACCGCTACGCCCATAACCTATTTCGAACGGGAATGTACGCTTGGTCACATAGCTTAATCAGTATGAGTTGTTAATCGAATTAGAATTAATAATTGATAACAATATTAGGATTGTAAATAAGTTATGCTCTGTTAGGTCTAAAATAAGCCGATGATAATGAAGACGTTGTACAGGTAGCAAGTATATGTTCTACTTATGTAAAGTTGGTCACAAACACATTGCCACTCTTGACAAAGACTGTTGATATTAATTTTCTTTTTCAAAATTGTCTCGTTAGTCGTGTTGGTTGCAAGCGTGACTGCCGATCGGGAGGTCCGGAGTTCAAATCACGGAAAGGGCACTATTGGATGTTCTAATTAAAATTTCTTATAGTAGCTCGCAGTCTGTAAATATGCCCGGTATAAGGCAATAGTCTCACCACCTATTCCAGGATGGGGCCTTAACGTAACAAGTGTAACGTGACATTGTATTATATTCATGTGCCTATGTATTCGTTGATTACAGGCGTGATGTTACATTTTGTCGTCTTTTGTTAAATGGCGCCTCTGTAAGGTAGTTTTTCTTACACAAAACTTCGATCCGTCCAATGCGCGGCATCAGGAGTACTGATTACCCTAAGAGATCTATGACTATGAGTGATAGAACACCCGTAGTGATGTGAGGGTAATTTAGCCGAGGTCGCACGTTCAAGACCACTAGGGAAATCTAGCTTATGTCTGCTTATAATATATACACTGTTTTTGCAATATACAAGTCATGGCATCAGTTACTGTCCCACAGAGGGATATGACGGGTTCTCGTCGAGCACTTACCCGGGATACGTTTCTTCATTTCTCATGAGTAAGATTCTTTTCTCGCCTTGAATATTTATTTTAATCTACCGTTAGATTGGCGTTCGATTTTAAAACATGAAAGAAACATAGAAACAGAACGCCCTATATGCGTCTGGTTAATTATCTCTAAAAAATATATTAAACTCAAAGCTCTCAGTTGAAGGGAATTAAAATACAATTTATCTACGTATTATCACGCCTGTAAGCCCCGAAGAGGTATGCAGAGGAATATAGAACACTCTCACGTTTCACCAGTTACGTTTACATCCCAGTTAAGTGAAGTATGGAATAGATTGGTGACTGTGGTGACCCTATTGCCATACATTTTATCTACGGTCTTAACACAAACAAAGTTGTAACGTAAGTGACTGTAAGAGGGAGATAATTTCTACAAAGGAAAAGTTTCCTTAAGGAGATCATTACGTAGTTTCCACAGGCAGAGAAAGTTAGCGTTCAATTAAAACTATTCACAGCATAAACGCATATTTTACTCGCGTTATCGAGCACTTTTTTAAACTGCCGGACAGAATATGTACCTAATTCGCCTCTCGGGCTACTTTTAAATGTTTGCATTAAAATTACAAATCTAAATTATATTCCAAACCTAACATCACGCCTGTAATTCCCGAAGAGGAGTGTAGTACACACCCACGTTTCACCAGTCACCTTTACGTCCTGCTATGGAATAGGTGGTGAGTCTATTGCAATAAGTCAGACACATGTCCATACTCCGAGACTCTAGTCGTATTAGAAAATCTAAATAAGAAAAATGCAACAGTGTCCGATCGGGAATTTGAACTCAGGACCTCCCGTTCGGCATTCGCGCTTGTAATCGACACGACCAACGAGGCAAAAAAAATTATTTATACAAAAATTTATTCAAATGATAAGTCTTCTTCACGACAACGGGAGCATGTTATATTATAATAATACAAATAAACTAAGTCATTTCCAAACGAATATCAAGTAACGTTTATACAAAGTTCTCTGGCTATCAAGTCGGATGGAAGTCGGCTATGTTTTCAATACGGAAGCGAAATCTCGTATGCGCAACTTAGCATAAACGTTTATGCTGCAAATTTAGAGAGATTCATTAAAAATATCGATTTAACGATGAAAACTGGACATGCAAATGATAGCTTTCTCGTCGGACGTTTAAATGCACATGCTTTTATTTTAAATTATGGAAATAATTTCCAACATAAAAATGTATATGGATTTATAGGAAATAAGCCCAATCATACAATCCTACTATGCAAATAAATATAATCGTAGATGGTAATTTTCTTAACATTGTATCATAAACCTCAATGATTTTCTTAGTGCGTTACTATGGTTATATTAAATTTGTGTTTTGAACAATAAATTAATATAAAAAAAACATTTTTGTTAGCCATTTACCAATTAGCAATTTATTTAAAACCTTTAGCGTTGATGGTGATCATCGGTATGCTTTTACTTTTTTTTAAATCTGAAGCATGTCTTTTATAGATCTTTTTACAGTGAATTTTGTTAAGATCGTCCTCGTCTCATCATAAATACAAGTGGCATACGCTTGAGATAATCAGCAGTACCAGAACTCGGCACATCATGAAACCCGTTTTTATAAAATGTTCAAAACAGGTTTCTTACGGGGTAGGTAGAGAGCACCAAATGCCAAGCCTTTACATTACTGTCTCATGAAACACCCATTATATACATATTTAGCGCGCAACTGACTCGCATTTCGATTTAAACACAAATGTCTAACTTAAACATATTTGTTATTACCAAAAAAGACATCGTGGAATATTCAAAATCGCTGTTGCAAAATACAGTCTTGTTAAATGCCGACAATCTTGAAACAGTTCATAGTGGAAAGCAATTCACAGTAGCGGTCTGATTGAACTGCCAATCGCAAAGGCTGCGATGTATGCTACAGCTACTGCTAATGCGGGTCGACTGACACCTACTATCTGCAGAGAGGCTTCGACCAAATTGCCTTACTCAACGCTAAGCTTACTGTATTTAATGTTTATTGGCAATTTCTGACATGTTCTTTCAAGTAAGTACCTACATGTATGTATAACTAGTTCGCACGGCATCAACAAATAAAGACGCACCAGAATTTTTTTCTCACACAATTTACAACTTCTCTAAATGGTTTGTATAACAAGTAATTTAAAATTTCGAACATTACCGTCTTATCAAAAAAAGATGCAATTGAGTTTTTATATAAAAATATTTTTTGGTGGTAGCCCGTAGATAAAAATATAACGAACACGGAAATAAAATATTGCCTTAACGATATTAAATTAATAAATAATGTTATGGCAATTTTTTATAACTTTATTAGCCTAGATTTTACCGAGTTTTTAGTGTAAATTGAATGCATTAAATTTTACTCTGGAATTCGTAAAAAAATAATCGGTTCTGCACTCGTCGTTCTGATGGTTAACTTGCATTAGCTTAATAATAATAACTATGGTTTTCACATGACTCTACTTACAGTAATAACACTTTTATTCATAAAAAAAGAATTATTCAATTAGCTATTATACTTTTACAGAACCGCATTAAAATGCTGCTTTCTCTTTTTGCTTTTTAAGTTATCACCATAATAACAGTTTATAAAATACTTATTGTACGTGTTATTTTGGTTCTAAGAGGAGGCCAATAAAAACTAATAATGTGTATTTTCTCAATCTTAAGCTATCAATCTTAAGATATCTCAGTTAATTGCAATTTTCTCCATAAGGCGCATCCGTCTTCATGACACCGCATTAAGTAATACAACCAACTGGCCGTGAGCCAAATGCATTGCACATTCGTTAGTTATTCGTTACTGTCAGATTTTCACGCATTTGTAAAAAATATGCACAATCACTATCATTACCTAATAATTTTATAATTTGTTTTGAGCGTGCTGCTAGTAATTTTATTGGTGACACAAACATGTGTATATTTGAAGAACTGCATTAGGAATTACTTCCGCGTTAATATTTCATTGATAACATTAACTGTAGGAAATTTGCGGTAAAATAAAATCTAGTCATTTACAAATAAGTACCTAAAGTACTTTGTAACATTAATGAACTATTTATTTATTACTTCATGGATTTATTTTATTATTTTAGGCAATAAGATAGGATAAAAAATATTTGTACATTAAGCAAAATGTTAGTATTAAAATTACAATTTCAGCGGTAAGCTACACAAATATCTTAGCTAGTCACAAAATACTTTCTCATATTAAATAAAATATCTGTAGATATGAATTATATTAATACGGGTACCATTTAATTAGAGAAATACTTTTCATATTTTACGACTAAATCAGATTTCACGATCTGCTATCGTTTGGCCAGTTAATGATTACAAAAAAATCTGACTATTTCCCTCGTTATAAAAAAAGTAACATCACGCCTGTAATCCCCGAAGAGTTAGGCAGAGGAATGTAGAACACTCCCACGTTTTACCAGTTACGTTTACGTCCCACTATGGAATAGGTGGTACCTAACTAATCGGCTCTAGAAGCAATGCGAACATTTACAGATTTTTAGTACAGATTTTTCAATATGCGGTACAGAAACAAATGTGGTGTTCGAGTTTCTGTAAATGAAAGTTGACAAGATATTATGTTACCTTAAAAGGTCATGTCATTTTAGGCTTAGTATAAAAAATATGCTCTCTTATTAAATATTATTCCAGTGTTTGAAGAAATCAATGCTCTTGTATGCATACTGCATACATGCAGGTTGATAGAATTGTTACTTACATGAACGTAGTGTACATAAAATTAACCCAAATTTACAATTTTTAAAACAGTTTATTTCATTTTTATATCTTACATTTTACCGCTGTAGATGAGTAAGAACTTTTATATCAAGGAAGTTAATCGCAACGTTACACCCGCAAGACAGCGCATCTAACCTCGTACCGCATTAAAGACTGCATTCTACTGGATACGGTCCAAATATAGTGGCCGGTTAATTTTATGCGGGCAATCGTGCGAGGCAAGTCAGTGCCTTTGTATCTCTTATTATTTATTTTTAGTTAATTATCATTAAAATAACAAAATGACAATACTTTTTCTTAAATTAACTTGGCAATGTAGCCCACTAGCAGCCTTAATAGAACATAAAGTTCTGCTCTGGCTGGATTCCTCCATGTGTTAATGTATCCGCATGTCACATTTATGAAGGCAGCAGGCAACAATACGAGCACTATATAGTTTCCCAATTAAAATGGGCGGTAATAATGGTCCACGCAGCGACCTACTACCATCTTCTAAGTTATATATAGTATCATACACTTGTAGGTCTAAAGTGTTGTAGGTCAAAATTGTTTCCCACGTTAATGAAGGAATATACGTCTGAATAAAGGGAACGAGCCTCGTACCTAAACAAGTACACAATAACGTTCGATCGAAATATACAACGGTTAACCCCAATTTACCCTTTTACACAATTTATACTTTTACATAATTTACACTTTTACACAATCTACATTTTTACCCATTTAACACTTTTCTTTTCTTTCATGTAAAACGCACTACACTTTCGTATATTAACATAAAGGGTCTATTCTAATTCCAAATACCTATATTTAACAGTAGGTACAATTTTCGTCCATATATTGATACGGGATCAGGATATAATTACATTCTGTAGAGACATATATTAATAAATTTCAATGTACATACAAATTCGTTAGTAGGTACATCAATGGCGAACGGATATATAGAGGATAAAAATTGCAGCAATGAAAACCTGAGAGGAGATCAACCCCAATCGTTCGCTCGTTTTTCTCTAATCCACTGAATTGAGATTTTAGCTTTGATTTGAATTTGTTTTCACAAACGTTATCCGATTGTGTTTTTATTTTGTTATACGCTTTTTTCAAAAACAAACTCCGACAATACTGAAATTCTACCTAGTGCACTGTCTTTTCAGAGAAATTTATTACTTAGTAATTTTCGTAGCTAAAATGGAATAATATTCAATTTTGTATTGTATTTCCGCGTGGTAGGCAGAGAGTACAGTGCCACGCAGTCAGTTTTATGTGTACTCACGAGTGATATAATGCTTTTTATTCAAAGTGGCTACGTAATCGTAAAGTCATATTTTTCTTAAAATACTCATAGAGTTACCTTTTCAAAACAGAAAATACATTTTTTTTAAATTCCAATTAAATTTCTTAAACTTTATACTTACTATTTAAATAGGAATGAATGTGTAGAAAGCTAAAGTAATCCAGCAGACACATCCTGAGCTTTTACCATATATAAAACCACCATACCAAGATCTTTTCCTTTGTTTTATGGACAATAAATTACTCGTAACAGACTTCCAATATCGTGCTCAAGGTAGATTGTTTATTTATACATTTTATACGCGTTATATTTATGTTATATGCAGTTATTTAAAGCATTATCATTTGAATCACAAGTTAATTCGTAACAGAAATTTTCGTTTAAATTTATCTATGTAGGTATATACATATCTCTTTAAAATACAATAGATATTCTGGACATATTATATTAATTCCATATAACATAGATTATAAAAATGTAAAGAACATAAAATTCTATATTTCGTTTTGTAAAAATTAAAATGTTAATTTGAAATTTGAAAAACAGGTAGGTATACCTACGAGTAGTTTACATAATTTAGAAACCTCGTCTGTTTTTGCGTCACAATATTATCTGTTACAATTTTATAGCAATTAAATAAACAGTTCTGCGAAACCACCCCTCAAAGAGCGCGGTTTTTTACATTAACTTTTGCCAAGAACTGTGGATTTTTCACGGCTGTCGTCCTCAGGACTCGCTTAGCCTGGATAGCTATTACGCGACTTAAAACGGACACTGAGTTTAATGTATATGTCTCAACTGCCGTCTTTATATTTTACTCGAAAATATGGTATCATTATTCGTAATAAAATGTCGCTATAAATTTTGAAAGAACCGAGATTCATAATGTAATCGTAACGTCATTTTCCCTGCATCGCCAAAGAGATAGGCAGAGGAGTGCAGTACACTTCCAAGTTTCACCAGTTATGTTTACGACCCATAAGGGTATAAGTGGTGAGTTACTACGGTTAAATCAAAAATCAGTGTATCATTGTATATGAATATCGATATTCTTTTAAAAACATGAGCTCGTAAATTATACCAGTTACGGTGAAAATGAGACAAAGTTACAGTCGAATTACATATATATTTATAGAAATAAGTTAAACATGTTCCAAACATATAGTTTCGTGCACAATTTTCACCGCCACGGGTTCCGTGCAACTTTGCGGCCACAGACACAAGTGCACAAGATTTATTGTAATTAAATGTTGCGCGGCTTCCGCTTTACGTTTCAAGTTCGCGCGACGTGCATTTTAACCAAGCTTTTTATAAGCCTGCACAAACACACACAACTAATTAAACTTATATATACAAGTACGCAATTCAATGTTCGAATTATCCCCGTTGGAGGGTGGCGCTTTCGATTATGGTTTGTTTTAACGTACGTTTTTCGATCTTGTTTTGCCTTCAACACCAATTTCAATTCACCAATTCAAGAGACAATTCACATGTGTCTGCCTGATCCCGTACCAGATAGAACTTATGCAATTATAATATTCGACATCCCGTATATACCTACATGTATACATTTTAATAACATATACATGTATACAATAATTTTACGCTTACATACAGAACACTGCTTCTATACATTAAACTAACAACCCTCTAAAGCCTCTGTTCCCATAGTTATGCAACGCTGGAGTCGTCGAACAAATAGTACCTATAGATCGAACATCAGCGTAAGGGTGTCAATGCAGCTCCGAACTTCAGCGGCAAACAAATGAGCGTTATTCGTCAGACACCTTAGCCGCTCGTCAGCTGACTAATACCCAGCATCGATCTAACAACATGCAATGACGTTGATAGCTGGTTTGCATGTACTCGTAACATGACCGCTGTGTAAGATTCAACGTGCGCCTAGCATGCCGGTCCAGTGATTAGCGACGCTAGTACTAGGCTCTAAGATCTAAGAAACAATATTTGTTAAATAGGTAAGAATGTTTGTATGCGCATAATTTTTAATAATATTAATAATAATAATCTTTATTTCGTTTTAAGTTATAATATTAAGTTAAGGGTTCTGGAGCCTCCTTTTAAGCACCAGATGCCTGTATTAGGATGCGCCGCTCTTCCAGTATTTGTTAACTAAATTTACTTAGGACGTACTAAATTAATTAATAAAATATATAATTCAATCAATTAAATAATTTTATCTCCTAAGTGCTAATATATATTGATGTGTGTGTGTGTGTGTGTGTGTGTGTGTGTGTGTGTGTGTGTGTGTGTGTGTGTGTGTGTGTGTGTGTGTGTGT
>DWFO01001958.1:0-14633 GCA_018246595.1 Mimoniades nurscia nurscia | reverse complement strand
ATCTAAATTAGAAAATTTTGTAGTGTTCGACCCGGGAATCGAACCCGGGACCTCCCGTTCGGCAGTCGCACTTGCAATCAATACGACCATCGAGGCAGTCAAGTAATAATTTAATAATAATAATCTGTTAAATGATTGTTTTGTGTCCGTTATGTAATAATGTAAGTGAGCCATTTTTATTCAAAGTAGACATTCGGGCGCGGTGTGCAGGGACCCTTAATGCAAGTTACGCTGTTGAGGCAGGGATTGCGCCGAGATTTTGTCTGCATTTGAAATAAATATTCAAGATTTGCAGTCTGAACACTGCGCGGAGACATCACCGTTTCATTCGGGAATTATTTCTGTACAAACAAAGGGAAGTTCTATCGTAAGTAATAGAGTTTTAATTAGATGTACCTACATACAATGCTTTATTTAACGCTACTTAGTTTTAATAAAAGATTCCTTTAATCTGACAATTCATTAAACATTACGAATGTATATTCTGACATACAACACATTCTGATGCCTAATACCATTAAACCGTAACAGAATATCTACTAGAATATACAAAGATAGTGAATGGTATTATAATAATTTATAGAGCACTGACTCCGCGTATGATAAATAAAAGTGTATACATCATTTACAGTACGCAATTGATCGGTAAAACGTTGAAATAATTTGTGTCGTATCAAGACATAAATATGTATCCACAACCGCTGTGTCACGCTACAACATCCCATAAAACGCTCCCTCCAAAACCTGTGTCAATAAAGATAAAGGAAAACTAATATCGGAACAGAATAGGTACGTGATAAGAAAACATTTATTCCCCATGTTTAATGCATGATTTGTCATAATTTTCCATCCGAGCCCCCCCTGTTGTCCGTTGTTTCGTAGCGGCGATGAAATGGCCGTATATGATATACCGTTCGTCTTATTTATCTCAGTCGAAGGAAAAATCGTCTGGGGGGAGTATCGGGAGTACCGCTAGGTTTATTAGTAAATATGCTGGCCAGATTGTGGTGGAGTGCAATTTATCTACCCCTCTCTATCTCCTCACAACTACCGACCGAGTGGACGTAGGCAAAACTTGGCGAACAGTTGATAACGGTTCCGAATGACTATTGTTAGGAACACTTTATTTATTTATATGCGAAGTAGAAGTTAAATACTAGTGAGGGTAAATCCTTCATATCAGATAACGTTTCGTATCTATATACATAATAACCTTATGTTTTGGTTTAAGTCAAAACAAACTAAAGAAACGTATGAACTTAAGATGAACTTTTTAAGCTTTAAGCTTTTTTTTGTTAAATTTTTCGAGCTCTTTTTTTTATTAAGCTTAAATTTTAAGCTTAACTTTTTAACTCTTAGCTTAGCTTAATTTTTTTCATTCAAACACAAATTAATCAAAGTTTTAATTTTTTATGTTTGCCAATCCTATCACGAATATGAGATCAGTTACATCACTATATACATATGTTTCCTTTATGGTTATTCATCCGATCCAACATATATTTTGTGGTAGATACAAAGAGTGGAATTAATTTAAATATACATACATACATATCTGTACGTCAGGTCCCTCACGAAGTAGGCAGAGAATACTAAGTGCCAAATAGTTCTATTATTACAGACTTTCAGTTCTTCTTATATACGATACAATTATCACTCTATGTATACTTGCACACTAGTTTTGGAGTTATTTGAATATCGAACAATTAAAACATTGTTCGTGCAGCCCTACTGTTGTATATGAAAAGTAACTGGCAAAGCCAGTTACATTCACTCACTAAGGGTTTCGCACCTTATAAAGAAGCTGCTTGATTATTATCTCCAACGTGTATGGGCTACCGCGAAATAAAAAACTTTTTCGAGACGAACAAATATATACTTGCATCTCTTGCAAGCGTTTTTGCAAATGTATTTACGTAGTTTACATAAGATAATAATTTTTATAACAATGAATTATAAGCGTGCCGTCACCTATTAATTTTCAAGGAAATTTTTGTATAACACGTTTGTTTTTGTCTTTACTGTTAGATTTTTTTAAATACATGCAACATGTTTAATGTTACACTTAGTTAAACAAATTATATAAAAAGGTGCAAGGTTGCAAGGGGTTCCTTTTCTACCTATCTGTACTCGTACTTATAACAGCTCATTCAAGGGTCAGTACTGGTTACAATAAAAACATATTTTCCTATAATTTTCAAATTTTTAATGGTAAAAGATTTTCGGACGTAATCCACTTTCGAATTTCGAATCAAAAGTCGGTCATAAATTATAACAGTGCGTCAGTGGCCCGTGTTTGTGCTCGCCCACATAATCCGTTCATGGCGCGGTAAATCCATCGTCCTGTCGCGCTCAACACTAAATCATCATAAGAGAATCCCGTATGCAATATAAACTATGCGTACGTACGATTCGGTTTCGCGACCAAGCTTAAAAACACATAGAATGGTACCATACACGAACACTTTTTGATATACGTACCTATATATAGGTATATATCGAGTTTCCTCATTCTGACAGTAGACCCGCGTTGAAAGAGTAGATGATTATTACAATTAATTGGAAATAAGACTGTTATAATACCCATATTTACAAAACAATTGGATGTTTTTCTCGTTTTCTACTCTCACGCAGGCATATAGAATCTCGGAATTTCCTATATAGGTATCAGCCGCAGTTACAATATGAAAATAAAACATGTAAATAGAATCGAAAACCTTTCAGATGGATGTTTCGAGAATAACGTCATTTTGGATTAGGGCATGGTGCAATGCGGATATTTAATTACAGTTGCAATCCCATACAAATAAACCCGTCTGATTCATTAAAGCTGTCGCAATTGATGCTAACAAACAAAACCCAATAAATTTGTTTAGATAACCCGCATACGAAAATTCATTATCAGATGTTCGAAAACGGTCCATCGCTGAATAAATAGGCGATATTTTTTTTTGTTCTCTTTTCATTTTACATTCGATTTCCGCAGCCGTACGAGAAAAGTTCGCGTCGTAATGCAATCGCGCGGCATTAGTTGCGCAGTTTATCAGCATTCTAGCTGCAGCTTTGAGGGATTAATACGGTATAGCGACCTTTGGATGGCGCAAAATTGTACTGCATGATACACAAAGGACAACTCCGTACAATAGAAAACTTGCTATGGCCATGTGACATTGCAGTCACGAATAACATTTTAAAGACACCCTGTAAATTATCTTAAAGTTTTAAAATGAAGAATATTAACTAGTTATACTATTTTTCTGATTGTTTAAGAGGTTAATATAATGTACCTATGTGTTTCGTGAAGTTTTAACAATATTACAGAACAAAAAATAATCTACTAATCCTCGTAGATTAGCTTATGGGGCCGCACTATCGGTGTATACGTTGGCAGGCAAAAATCATTTCTTAATTGTTAAAAGTACATAGCGTCTGTAAATGTTATACCTAAGGCTGGTAAATTCATTTCTATCTGACATCAGTTGCAGGTGTTCACGGCATGAAGTCACCATTATACCGGCAGTGGCTTTAAATCGATAATGAATATTAATGAATAAAGTAATAGATAAATTGTCGTATGTTTATGAAAAATACATAGGTAACATAATATTTAACCAAAACAAACGTATTCGATCTAATCATGTGTAGTTAGACAAATAGGCACTTCAAAAGTTCAAATGAAGTAATAGAATGATAAAAACAGAACTAAACAATCCGGTACTCACACAATGTTTGTATGTCGGAACATCACAATTTTTAGTTGAGAGCTGTGATCTATCGCTGCAATTTGACTTTTTCGCTCGATTTATACGAATAACACCGATCCCCGCGAATAGCGGCCAAACAAGCGGAATTCGTTGGGAACAACAGCTATTTTTTTTAGCGCTGCGACTCTTTATATCAGTCAAATGTCTAACTGTTGGATTGCGCTGTTGACTGATTTGTTTACAGCGCTGTAATCGATGGAAAATATGAAACAGCATGCAACGGCGAAATATTGGCAATCACTGCTGTTTCGTTGTGAAAATACATTTGCGATCTATGATCGGACATTGTGAACATTACGAATTGAATGAACAATAGGATGCTAGGGATATTGTGCCGTAAATGTGTATTACCTACAGTACGACGTAAGACCATTATGCGGCAACTACAATAAAAAGAATGTCGTCGAAGCCTGCCTACTCCTATATACTCGCCTGTTACTATGTATTGGCCATACAATGCCTGTTGATCCAATGGTTGCGAGCGCTACTGCCGATCGCGAGTTCCGGGTTCAGATCCCAGGTCGGGTACCTACTATAAGTATTTTTAGTTAAATTTTTTATTAGTGGCCGGGGTTCTGGGTATGTGCCCACTATATAGCAACAGTCTCACTTCCTATTCTATTGTGGAACGTAAACTTAACTGATGAAATGTAGTAGTTTCTACACTCCTCTGCCTACCTCTTTGGGGAGTACAGCGTTACGTTACGTAACTTACATTGTAAAAGTCTATGCCTCGCCTAATAGTACATTTAATAGTACTTTAAACAACCGAAATTATTAGCTAAAAGTATTTTAGATGAATCTATGATTTACAGCGAATGTTTCGCATAGCCGAGACAATACATTTTACAGGTTACTTGTAATTCCTATGCAGTATGGCACGAATATGCACGAGTCTCCCCTGTATTATATGTAAATGTTTATCACACCAAAACTTTACACAATGAATGATAATTTGAACAACCATATTGTATTACAATAACTCTTTCTGTCAAAGCAATAAATGTATACGTGTATTCGTTCTTGAAATACATTCTGTAAGAAGACCGTGTTCTCACAATACATTGAGCTTGAAAAATACTGAAATACCAAATAAATCAACAAAGCCATACATGAGAAATGTGTGTGGCTCTACAATAGCTCCTACGATCAGTTAAGTTTGTTAGACTGTGTCGTTACGTCAGCGAGCAATGGACATAGATTGACGATAGCGCTCGCCAGCATTAGGGTACGTTCATAGGGGTTACAAAGTATTACTTTTACTGTGCTAATATAAACGTACTTTTTAAACGAAATTGTACGAATTTTACAGTTCAAATTGGCAAAATATACAAAATCTAAAAATAGTTGTATTGAAAAATGCGAAAGAATTGACTGAAAACGATGATTAGCAAATGCGAACAAAACAAAACAATATTAACAATAATTAATATTATAATTTATTTTTAAAATTTCGACAATTCCTCAAAGCTTTATTTGGTTTATTAAGGTATGTGATTCAAATTGTAATGTTTAAGTTTAAAGTAATAGTAGGGTATGGATCGTTAGAACTAAATGTCTAAGAAAAGTACTAGGTGCATTTCAACGACATCTCTTGTGATCAGTTAAGCTAGTTACGTCCCTGTAATGTCAGTGCACTTGACACTGATTGGCGACAGCAAGGCCCCACCGTGTAGGTAAGAGCTAATAAAACTTAAGCTAGCTAGCAGACAACTAATATAAATAATAATGTTTTCCGCTAATGATAAAAAACGATTTATTCATTTACATCGTTACCAACTCTTTCATCGTCCCATAACTGGTGAAACGTGGGAGTGTACTAAACTCCTTTGCTGCCTCTCCAGGGATTACAGGTGTGATGTTATATTGCGTTATGTAGGTATTAGGCATTTTATAGCAAATAGTTACATAATAGCATATTCATAAACTCATCTTGTGTAATAAATGCAAACAATTTAGGAGAAGTACATGCGCTGGCTAAGTCAGAGACAAACAGTGCGCTTGAAGATAGTATTTCATCTCTACGACATCTACAGCCCGCCCAGCTGCATCATAAATGCAGAGTGACTGTAGCTCGGTCAACATTTTATTAAATATTTATAAGATACCCGTCATAAAAGGGCTATGTGCTGGAGTAATCAACAAGGCTTTTAATGTTTTAATGACAAGGTTTTCCATACATTTATTATGAACTTCCTTTTGAGCCTGTTTTTAAAAACAACGAGATGATAACAAAACATGCTGTGTATGAAAAACGTGCCTAGTTAGATTAAATAATACGTAACGTAACGTCACGCCTGTAATTCCCGAGGAGGTAGGTAGAGAAGTGTAGTACACTCCCACCTCTCACCACTTACGTTTACGTCCCACTACGAAATAGGTAGTAAGCCTATTGCCATAGTTACTCCGGGCACATATCCCGACGTCGAGCCACTACTAGAAAATCTAAATTAGAAATTTAGTAGTGCCCGGCCCAGTCTGAACGCAGGACCTCCGGAACGACAGTCGCACTTGCAACCAACACGACCAACAAGGCAGTCATATATAATAAAGATAGTATAAATATAATAGGTTAAATAACTTGTTTTGTAATTTACATAACAGAAAACGTAACACGACGCTAGTAATCGTCGAAAAGGTTGGCAGAGTATTCTATTACGATGTTTCGATAACATTACTTATATCGTTCAAATAATTGACGCATGCATCCAGTTAGGCATGTAGTAAAAACTATATTTAAATTATATAAGTTTTGGAAAACTAATAAATTACGAGATTAAATTGAAAGCAAAAGGACACTTATTTCCATTATCTTATATGGCGTTCATTTAATTGCTTGGGGAAAAGATATTCAACCGACTTAGGAGCTGCATGAAATTGTGAAATTGCAAGTGTAATTAATATCACCTCAGCCAGAGGGCACCGGGGAGCCAGCCCTAATCCATTGCGGCCTACAAATAGTTGTGCGTTCCATTTTGATTAACTGACTGCCCACGAGGGTCTTACAAAACTTTGTTATTAAGTTTGCCATCAACGTGACCCTTTCTAAGAAATAGTGCACATGGGCCCGTTTTATTAAACTTTCGAAAATACAACATTCCTTCAATACTCGTAATTTAAACTGTTTGTCTCTTTGATTATCAATTACACACATTTTTCTACGTTACGTTATAATTTCGCACATATTATAATTTTCCTTTACTAAACAGAAAAGCTTAGCGTCGCCACTAATATTATTACATGTTTATGAGCATATTATATGAGGCTGTTAAAAAACATAAATACGATATTTTTGGTTTCGTCCAATTAAACCGCTGAAAGCTAATTAAAGCTGTATAGACTTCTATTAATTTAAAAGCACATAACACAAAACTGTTCTCCAATTAAGTGCGCCAGTAGATAGATCTACCGGAATAGTTAGTGCGCCCAGTTAGAATACAAAACACGCCACCCCACTACATCTCCAATGTCGTATCTGCTCTATTCCTGTCTAAGCCCTGCAGTAGCTCTATTGTATACCTAGGCATGGACAGCTGTAAGGCTTCAAACACATGACGCTTTTGTATCGAATCAAAGTGTACAAAAACACAATGTGACGTCTTTTTTACTAGCGTTCTATATATGTATTAAGTCTCATTTTCGTTTTATATAACTGTGCTTTGGTTATTTAATTGCACTGTGAAATAATGTGTTATGTTAACCATGTGAAAATATATAAATGTTTAAGTGGGAACTCAAACTCCTAGATAATTATGATTCTGCAGAGGCGTACTGATTCTATCATTATTTTGAATAAATGAAGGTATTTTGAAGTCTAATGAGCGTCCTCAGCCGTCTTTACCTCGTTGAGCATATTTTTTAAAGCAGATTGGGCAAAGTACTTAGACACACATATGTTTATAAGTATTATGTACAACCACAACAATTATGTAGGGCTCAGTGCGTTTGTAATATAGCCTATCTAACCGTCGTCATTGTACACCAAGCCTAAGATGTAGAGACAATAACTATGCTCTCAGAACGCTTTATTCGAGCACGAAGACCCTTCCTATTCCTTCGCTGTACGTGTATGTATTATTGCTTTTATTTAGACTGTCACGATCCAGTTTTAATTGGCTCGGCCCGGCTTCCATATGTGAATGGTTACTTTAAATATGCATTGATCATAGATGTATGTAGAAATTGTATGCCGGGTAGTTCGGAATTCAAACTCTACAATATACATCGTAATTAAAGCGTATAATATCTTGTAACGATCATCTTTATTATTATTTCATAAATAAGTAAATGATTATAATTATGCCCAAAGTTAATGAAAATGAGTCATTATACTATTTGCTATTGTGATGTTGACCATACTTTTAATTTTTATTTTGAGCAAAAGTACTCTACTTTTACAGCAATAACACAATGCAGCAATGGTAGATACATATGTAATAACATTCCTTCATTGGGGAGGCAGAATTTAGCCGTTGTTAATTTGTCACAGTGAATTAGCCGTGGACGGTTAGTGATAGCCTTAGCATGTTGCACCCAGCACGCCGGCAATATGCTCGTAAACGTCGCTCGCCACGATTTAATGCCTAACTACACGCCTGCGTAGATGCGTATCGGGCTAATCTATGACGTGTTATATGTATGGAATCAATACGCATTTCACTGTAAAACATCTATTGGCTATTGTTTATCAAAACAGTATTGTAATGGATATTCGTGTCATACTTCGATAGCTGAGTGGATGACACTCAGGTTATCTGTTGTTTACATCTGACACTGCCCTTTTTAACTGTAATTCACAATTAATTTTCGGTTTTCAAGTTTAAAAGTCACCAACCAAGACTCATAAGTTCCGTTTTATGTGTGTGTTATGAGACCGAATATCGTCACATTATCAAAAAATATATCTTTAAGTCAACATTATACCTGTTAGACGGTGCCCATTAAAAAAATGTTATAATGTAACTTCATTATAACCATAACATATTGGCAATTAGTTCACCATCTATTCCATAGTGGGATATAAATGTAACTGGTGAAACGTGGAAGTATAACACTCCTCTGCCTACCTCTTCGAGGGTTACATGCGTAATATGTTGTTTTTCTAACAATTAGTGAATAGAAGGAATGACTAAGTTCATGTTAAAATCTATCAACTTCCTAAAAGACTCTTAATAAGCCTTAATAGCTATGAATAATTACAAAACAAGTTGCGATAAGAAAGTCCCTACTTTGAATGCAAAAATTTTTTGCAGCGTAAAACTATCCAGTGGCGATTTTTTACCATAAACAAAACGGTAAAAAAAAGTTTAGGGAGAGATTGCCAAGTTTAAAAGACTACGGGTTTTGTGACCGACACATTATTATGGCGAATCATAAAATAGTGTAAGTTCAACTTTTTCTTACCTTTGTGCTGAGGATAAAGGGAGAAAGTTGTGCAACGAACGGCCAGCTTTCTAAAATTCGATATTGTTAGTCTATTGTTCGGATAAAACTGTTACTTGAATAAAGAAAGTTTGTTCTTTTCAAAAATTATAAATAAAATATTTTATGCATCTTTAACTGTCAACCAGTTGATATAGTGAAGTCAGGTGTTCGTCTGCATATTCAGCATTTAATCAAGTGGAATTAACTCCATATTGACACCCACACACATACAATGTTAAATTAATGAATGTTTACTTGCATAATATGTAAATTGACGTTAACGAAAATGTTTCTACATACGTTGTGCTCTTATGTATGCTACTAAAACGGGTGTGACTGCTTTTATATTAAGAAAATTCTTTACATTTATTCACAGTGACTTCTAAGGGAACACATTTTAAATGTATATTTATTGTAGTACGCGTTTGAAAAGACTACGTTTATTGGGTAAAATCCAATTGTAATTTCATATAAATATATACATACCTACCTGCGTTTTGATAGGACATATTAATGTAGCTAGTGTTAGTTGTGATACTGCTTTTATTAAACAACACACAGCACGTCATAAATTGTGCTATGTTTATTACTATAAATACTTTCAGTGTTGTTTGGCGCAGGTTCCGTTGTCGTGCCGGGGCGCGGTTACACGGGCTTGTTAGCGAACAATGCCGGGGTCCCAGCTATGTACTCGTGTATAGTACGTATGCGCACTCGTATGCGAAACAAGAACTGATACAGAATAAATGTTGTATTGCATCAGACTACAATTCAGTTGAAACAACTCGCTTTAAGATTTATGACACAGATACTCCTTGCAATTACATTTACATTTACATTTAATTACAATTTATATTAGTTTTAATATAACAGTCAATATTCTTGCAATTATTTCGCTACTTTAAAATTGTAATAAACAACTCGATTCCTAAGGAAGATATGTTTATTTCAAGCTAAGATTCTAATAAAACTTCCTCGCGTCATTCTTCAAACATACATTGTAATGAAGAGAGAAGTAAGAAAATAATAAATCGCACGGAACTAAATAGACCCATTGATCATTTGAGCCTTTTAAAAATTCATAGCGCGTCAGAGGCGCTAAACGGGACCATAAACAATGCTCGAGTCATAATGTAGACACTCACGAGCATGTCTTGCACCACGACAGTACATCAGACGCATCGAGCCTCATTGAGTTAGATGCGCGGCGCATAAATCATCGGTTCGTAAGAAACAAAACGAATTTAAATAAAAAACCTGAATATTGCATGATATGAAATGTCGCTAGCGGGAAACGAGCTAACGAATGTGCCTATGTGTTACATCAACTCGAGTCTCGAGTTTACGAATTGTTGATAGATTATTTTGAAGATGTATCAAGAGTTCTTTTTTGAAATATTAGATGATATTCTTTTAATACAAATCTTAATTTTTCTATTCAATTTGATTATGCATACTGACACCAGGTACCTAGACATTGCTCCATGAAGTCCATGGATACTTACTGTAGAAGTTGAAAATGTATTGCCCTGAATACTAAAAGAACGAAGATTTTTAAACCGTAAGAAATTTTCTTATGGTTAGACAGGATATCGATCTGAAACACCTTAAGTATGAGCTGAGTAGTGGTAGAAAACGAATCGAATTAATTAATGATACGGGCTGTTTATCTAATCCACCCAAAGAACATTTCAAACGAATGTTCTCACGATCGTATTTCAAAATAGGCTCCTGTATATTCAAACTTGGTACGCAGTATTTCACCATAAATTTTCCCCTGCCGTTTGGGAAATTTCATTAAAGAGGAGATAGCCCACACGTGCTCACTACGCTTTTTATAAGCGTAGGAAGGCTATGAATCATGTAAAATGCACAAAATTTCTAATCATAAATAGGTAGCAAGTACTTCATAACTCTCCAACAGAAGCTTGAATGTAGTACCGTATACAGAATTTCCACCTAATAAAAGACCGTGTTACGTGTAGAGAACGTTAGACATGCAATTACGAGTCAACCATTTTAATGAGAGCCACTGTTCCCTTCCTGAACTTGGTTTGTAAGAGAAAAAGGAGTAGATGTATGAAGCACCGCAGATCATGGTTATTTGGTGGTGTTACTCGGCAAAGTTTCACGTTGGACGTTAATTAGTGCGTGCTTCAAGTTCTTAGGCGTGTTTGGATGTGTGTTTGCGAGATTGCTATCTGGGGAAATAGGTAATGAATAAAATTTAAGAAACCATAAGCGTTTGTGGGCTATCTTTCGCTAATCATATTCATACATATGACAAAATATTTGCTTTAAATTGTTTGTATTTGTATAATTTAAATATATATGTGACAAGGTTCATGGGTTTAGTTAGGATCATTTCGTGCTATGTTCTTTTAAGTTTCGGTTCTCAAGTCATATATGTATAAGGTTCAAAAATTTAGTTATTGTTATGTAAAACTTACAAATTACTAATAAAGATTCTAAATTATGAAAAGTTGAAGTACATTTGATTAGAACATCTTGGTAAATTCAACGTTGTTATAACGTAACAAACAAGGTCGAAATCCCCCTGATTCAGCTTGTTATCGTCAGCACTGAATCGAATGCATCAATCGGCCCAATACTGGTCCCAATACGCAATTATTGTAGAGGTAATTTGATGTACAGATTAATGTGCGGAACAATTTATTGTCAATTATCGTAACCGACGCCACGCTGGGATCAATTAACACAAAGGCTATTGCAAATTACACTAACTAACTAACAGATAGATATCTATATGTCAGATGGACGAGATTGCTGGCCGGCGCAATCTTAATTTATTACCTGTAGCTAATTTGTCGGCTAAACAAGTGTAAGACACTGCTTATGCGTTGTAAATAACCTATCGTAACGTTAAGATGGAATGTTTGGCCAATTTTTGTATTAAAATCGGTATACAAATTTATTTACCCTTTTTAGCGGTTATACATATATCTATCTTTACCTCTACCGTTTTATGGTTCTTAACATAAATTATATAGTGTATATTTGATATTTGAAATTATTTCAATAACTCTATACATTTAAATTTACTCTTAATCTCTGTATAATCCGTTCAGTAGAATCTAACAAAAAAATATATGATGTTTATTTAAAAGGTACTTAGTAGGAGTCTTATCACCATATGATTTAGCATAACAAATGAAAACTTTACCTCGAAACTGCATTTTATCACGATAATGTTGGACTTACATGTTGACAAATATTGTGACTCATGTTGGCTGGTACAATACTATGTTGTATGGACATGAACTCAGCTAAATACGTTAAAATGTACATGAAAGCAGCGATAAAAATAAATCGTATGTTGCGTATATAATATTATAATATAATGTAATATGATAGGTAATTAATAAAACATGTAATAGGTACACTTTGGGAACCGCTGATACTGAATGAAAACTCTTGAAATATATTACTGTTCTGAAGACTGAAGCGATACAAATGACTTCCTGCAAGCAAAATTAATATTCGAAATATTTTAAAGGATTTTATTTAAGGTTCAAAAACAAAATTAACGTATACGAAATACGAAAAGACTCCGCTAGTCCACAGCGACTAGCTTGTCAAGACGGATTCGCTTTCAAGGGATGGCACTATTCTAGCAAAACGCAGGAGCTGCAACTCATCAGATCAGACGAATAGAATTGTACTATTGAAAAGAAGCACTGAGGTAAACTCGACGGAATTCAATTTTCATGGATATATAATTTTACATACCCACTTAAAAGTAACTATAGCGGTCATATTGAAATTAAAATAGTTGTAAGTATTATATTTTCTATGGTACCTTTATCAAAGTATATTTTTGAATTACGGAAAACACAAGTAATTGTTATCTATGAAGCCTTATATACTTTTACCTTTTGCTTCTAACATATTTCAGTCGTGACTTGACCGATTATGTCGGTTTCAACTTTCGTACTGGCTTTCGTCTTGTAGACACCCACCGCACAAAGCAACAGACCCTCGCCTGGTACTGATGGTGTCAATTGGCTACCAACTCATATCTTTTCCAATTCTCAATGGAGTTACGTATTGTAATAAGATCATATATACATACTAATATAGAGGCGACATTTAGAATGATTTGCATCCAATACAAGAGTTCACCAGTCAATGCAGTATTACAAATCGTAAAAGTGAATCGTGAATTTTCTAGTGTGTAAAAATATGTCATACGGTTGATACGAATTGCAAAGAGATTGTAGTCCAGACGCGGTCATCCCTACGTCCTTAATTAAGGTCGCTGCAGGCGACGTGTCCAGTGGCTATCGGGTCGACTGCAGTCACTTCATTAAAAGGATCATTCAGCGAGTCGTCCATGTTTTATGAGACATAATGACAATCCAGCTATTGTATTGGAAGCGCAGGTGTATTTTAATTATTTTCTCTTACATATAAAATTTATAAACAAAAACCCAACCAAAATTTGGTCCGTTTTGTCTCTGGATAGTAATTTGAACATATGTCCAATAACTTGCAAAATAGTAACGATTAATGTGATTCTATATATGAATAATGTGAATGTTAATAAACGAAAGAAAAAAATACACACGAGTCCATTAAACAAATATTTATCATATTTAGTTCTCAATAAAAAAACTTGAAATCGATGACTCAAAGTTTATTAAGTACTAAAAATTAACGACGCTATTATATAATCAATAAATGACACTTGGACTAATAATAAACGCCTAAGGAACGGTCGTATCAATTTGCTGCGTCTGAGGATGTCAGACATTTGCTACCGACTCTTTTTGTGACGGCTGCTTCGCTACACATCGAGGTGTGTACTTACGCAGCTGTCCTCTGGTAGCCAAGTTTATGTCAATTTACTAACATGCCACATAAAACATACTAGCAAGAATGTTTATGAGCCTCGTTACAACCCATCCTATATTATAAAATAAAACTAATTTAATAAGTAACGTACCTACATAGGTATGTACCATAAGAATAGGTATTGCATTGTACATGAAACCGATGGACAAAGTTTAACAATAATGAAATAATGAAAAAGTTTTACGCTTCATTTTCCGAACGATAACGCATCGATCTGCCGAATGAAAGTGTTATCTTGACGTGCGCATAAAGATTCGATAAATAATGCTAACAATGTTCAAATATTCCAAAGAGAAATTCGGTGCAAACATTAAAATTCAAGTTGAGAATTAATAAAGAGATAAATATGTTTGAGACAGTGGGAATGTGGGTTTGCCGTTACGGGTCTGGTCCGCTTTATGTGCATATCGAAGATGGATGGCGCGGGGGTGCGGGGCGCGGGCACGGTGCGGGGAGAGGTAGCGCATACCTCCCCACCCGCCCGCACCCCCAACACTAATTCGCCCTTATTGGCGGGGCCCCTCGCTCGCCCGCGCGCACGACAGAATTCCAGAAAAATGGCCCCTTGAT
>DWFO01001957.1:0-14634 GCA_018246595.1 Mimoniades nurscia nurscia | reverse complement strand
AGTGTCCGACCCGGGAATCGAACCCGGGACCTCCCGTTCGGCAGTCGCACTCGCAACCAACACGACCAACGAGGCAGAATTCTTATTGAAATCTTGGAATTTTCTAGTTTTTTATAGAACATTCATGTAGCCAAGTTAATTTATAGCACTATATACGAATGATGCATTACCCAACCCGTGGTAATTATTCGGTCTAAGAGGAAGTGGGATCAAAAGCAAATTTATCATAGTTAAAAGTATCGTCCGACCAGGTACAAGTGCAAGGAGTGTCACCGTGGATTCGTCACGTGCAGTGCCTACAACGTACACGTGAAACGGCACAAGGGCCAGCGGGACTACCACTGCGAGTGCGGCAAAACGTTCTATACGTCGTCCGCGTTGAAACAACACAAAGTGGTCCACACCGGCGAAAAGAACTACCAGTGCAAAATATGCGGAAGGAAATTCTCTCAAACCAGCCATCTCAGTCGACACTTTAGGCGGGATCACGCAAAACCAAACGTTCCCGTACCGTCGTCGGAACAGTACAAGGTAATACTGCCGCAGGGGAGGCGGGTTTTCGACTTCCTAGAACCGAAAATGCCGCCAGATGTCAGTGGGAGCGTCAAGTGTGAAGGGACGTAGTGATGTGCCATTTTTTGTTTTGCCTTTTACCGATTAATATTATCTGTACACAATTTTCCGTGATAAAATTCTTGAAAACAGTAATAAATAAAATGTTCAATCCGATAATAATAGAAAACATGGACCAATAGAATTGAATCTTTGCTACTACTATATTAATATATTTACTTGAACAGTTTTTATACATACATACACAATTACCTACCTCAGATGTAGTAGATACGAAAAATACCTTAGAAAGTCGAAAATATTTCCTTAGATTGTGTTTAAATCTTTGCATCAAAACTATTCCTATGATAATTTTTATTTACAGAGTAGTTAATTTTTTTAGCATTTACTCAAAATTCTGTTTGTTTTGTTTGATTTATATATCACGGCCAATTTTTGTATGTATATAAAAAAATTGTAGAGGAATGTTCAGTATGTGTTTATAAATTAATTTAAATTTATCTAGATTAAGTTACCATTCGAATACTAATTTAATTGTGTCTTTTTTTATTGATTGATTTGTAAAAAATTCGCCTGAATTAAAGTATAAAAAACATTTTTTTTTGTTTCTCAGTTGTACTTCTCAAATACTACTCTAAGTACTAAAAACACGTACACACACTGCTGTATTTACATATTTTTGTCGGTAATACTTTTCGTATATTAGTCGTTTTCTACTTTTCTCTGTTACTGTTTTGCAAAGATTGCGGGTAAATGTTAAATATTTCAATGGAAAATTATATTCACGTCATGTGAAAAGTTACGTAAACGATGTTGATTAACCTTGGATAGTAAAAAATCGCGGTAAGATTGTTACTTACGACAAATGTACATTTCAAATATAATGTTTGATTACATAAAAGTACTGTCCTGAAGTAGTGATAAACTAGTGGTTTAAATATCGACCTCTCACTCCGGAAGACCGGGCTCAAATCCTAGCGCGCTCCTCTTAAAAAATGTGCGTTTTAAGTTTAAATATTACTTGCTATAACGGTGAAGGAAAACATCGTGAGGAAACCTGCACATTTTAGAGGTCATTAAAAAAAAACAAAAAAATTGTTCTCTAAGGTGTGTGAACTCTGCCAACCCGCACTTGGCCAGCGTAGCAGACTATGGACTTAACCCTCCCATTCTGAGAGGAAACCCATGGTCCAGCAGGGGAACGATAAAAGGGTCGAGAAAACAACTGTTGGACGCACGCGACCTTTGAAGCATGTTACAACAAATTATCTACTAACCAATATAAATCGATTAAAAATACAGCGTATGTCACTACTCAACTAGTTGTTTGTACGGATTGGTTAACAGGTACTCATAATCAACTATGCTTATCGGTTTTTTCTTTAACTTTTATTGTAAAATAATTACACGGTTAAATTCATCACAAGTAGAATATTAAAATGGAGATAAATATATGATGAAAATAACATTATAAATCTTTTATGTGTCTACATGAAATCGAAAATTAAATTCAAAAATTTTGCAACTTGCAAAACTAAACGCAAGCCTCACACAAATGTCAAGAATAATTAGTTATCTGTCTGTCTGGCAGTTTTACTGATTGTGGTTTTCTTGTTACGTTTATGTTCCACTTTTATTTTGTTTTCTTGTAGTTTATTATTTCTCAACTAATGGTTTAGGCAAACAAGTAACTCTAGGATGACAATGGAAAGGAGAATAAAGTTGAAAGCACTAAACAGTCACATTACATGCAAGATTTGCCGCGGCTATTTCATCGACGCGACCACCGTCACCGAGTGTCTACATACGTGTTAGTATTCTTGTTTGTTTGTGTTGTGAAACAATTGAAACGATATGCCCATATAACCTAACTTTTTGACTTTAGATAGCGAACTTTATAGTGAATATGACATATCTTTTACACCGACTAAGGTCACTTAACCTATTTTTTTTATTCTGGACCACAGCGCAATTTATAATCATAATACTAAGTAACATTATTCTTAGTTAAATTAAAGGGCACTTATGAAACGATTTTCGATTGTAAACACAATGTTTAGCGCATTTTCTTTAAAGGCTTTCTACGGCAATTGGCTCGCCACCTATTCCGTACTGGGACGTATGTGTAACTGGTTGAACGTGGAAGTGTATTACACTTCTCTGCCTACCTACTCGGCGATAACAGGCGCGTTGTTACTAATACGTATATTACGTATCTCTAGAGATTGTGTTACGACTTGCAGTTTGCAAAAGTTGCTTAGTGAAGCACTTGGAGGAGAACAACACATGTCCAACATGCAACATAGTGATACACCAATCTCATCCCCTGCAGTACATAAGTTTCGACCGCACCATGCAAGATATTGTATACAAACTAGTTCCCGATCTACAAGACAGTGAGTAAATATAATGTCAACCATTAACAGGAATTTAAAATGGTCACCAATGTATAAAAACTGTAATAAGGAATGACTACTCTTTATAATCACTAAGTTCAACTATAATTCTCATAATCACAAAGTAACTAAGTTAGTCATTGAACGAGCTAGTGAAATTATAATTCATTTGGAATTGACACTCAAGGAACTTCACTATGAATTGATCTTCCCCACCCTTTTTAGGAATCACTGTTATAGGTCCCTTATGTATTTCACTTGTAATATGTTGACTTGTCAGACTTTGGGTACTTATTTATTTATTCTCTTTATTTGTACACCAATATAAAATGATATATACAAGCATAGTAATCATTTACATTTGAGTATACAAAAGGACTTATATCACGAAACTTGCTGACACATTTTAGTTTTCTTTGTAGAACAATTTAATGTTTTGTTTTATTGTAACTAAGAGGTATTGAATTTGAGAAATGAGGTTAAAATCCTGACTCTATTTTATACACTCAATGTTTTTTTTTCCTAAATGATCCTATTTCACTATAAATATGCACTAGGACGAACACCAAAGAAATAGGAGTTCAAACACATGCATAACAATGACTCATGTGTGATAAAAAAATGTGAAAAATCACATATTCGTAACACACACTCATATAAAACATAGAATAAATTCTTATGTTCATTTCCTAAAAAACTTCTCTATTTAAGAATCTCTCACTGACATAGCCATATTATGATTGTGATATGTTTTCAGATGAATTAAAACGGGAGAGAGATTTCTACAGAGCGAGAGGCCTGCCCTGTCCAAAGGATGCGGCTCTAGTCGGAGACAAGCCAGGTGGTGGTGATGAGCCTGAACAGCAGGATAATTCTGATTGTCATCGAAAGGACGAACAGGTTTGTTGAGAACATATTTCACACCCATATGGTTCATAACATATTTCGGAACTGTAAACCCAGAAGTGGTAAGCGAAGGATAGTACACTCCCATGTTTCATCAGTTACGTTTACATCATACCATGGATTAGGTGGTGAGCCCATTCTGTATGGTTCATAACTTATCATATGACTCTCTAGAATTACTTCCTGTAACATATCCAGACATCATTTTAATATTATGAAATCATCACTTTAAGTTACTTTCAGGGTAGGTAAAAAGCGTCATGTGTCAGATATGTGTTTTTACAAATTTTAAGTTTATTACTTTGGTCTGTTGCTTTTTCTACATTCTTCAACAATAAATTCATTTGCATTAATAACACCACTTTATTGACTCGCAAAGTGATAACATATGCTGCTGTATGTAACCAAGAGTACTTTGTTTCAGGTGAATGTGTGCTTAGAGTGCATATCATCATCCCTGCGCACGCTGAAGCGTAGCTTCATTAGGTGCTCCGCGCAAGCGACGATCACCCACCTTAAGAAATTTGTAGCTAAGAAAGTATTGAACGGAATGGAGAAATATAAAGAGGTTAGTATTTTGAGAAATGGAATATGTATATATGTATATTGCTGTTTGATCTGTTGCAAAAGATCACAGTTGCAGTTTGTGGGCTTTGGCTATGGGTTTGACAAATATTTTTGCAATGATTATGATTATTAGTTCTGTCTGATTCTAGAATTATACATATTATATAATACGTAGCTAAATATAATACGTAGCTAAATATAATTAGTAGGTACTTTAATTTTTTGATTCATAGCAAAGTTCTACCAAATGAAGGATCAGATGATGGTGAAAACTGATTAAAAAATATTATTATACGATTTCTAAATTGTATATTCTTTCATTCCAGATCGATATACTATGCAATGATGAATTACTAGGCAAGGACCATACCCTTAAGTTTGTATATGTGACGCGATGGCGGTTTCGCGACCCGCCGTTGAGACTGCAATATAGACCGAAAATCGATTTGTAACATACTGATTAATATTAATCGTTAATTAGCGATATCGATTTTGACAGTAACATTATATCGTAATGAAATTATTGAATGCCAGCTATGTTAACCATGGTGAATTAGTAAAGTACAATTGTATTATAGTATACAGATGTATAAAACTAATATGATACCATTTTAAAGATGATACACATTAATATTTTTGTTTGTGGAACAATATTTCAAAGCCAAGACGCTGCTTTTATTATTAATGTTATGTATTATTTATCATGGTTAAGTGGTAAATAGTGGCAAATAGCCCATGAATATAAAAAATCACAGAAAATCTTTATTTTGCCATAATGCTATATTTTCATATATACATTTAACACTTTGAGTGATGAATGTAGAAGAAACGCGGCTGGTATGTAAGGATAGAGATATTTGGCACTCTGTGCCCTCCGCCTACCCCGTGAGGGATCTGGCGTGAAGATATTTATAACACATTCTAATCATTCAAACGATATTTAAATCAGTTCAGTGAAGAATATTGTTCAGAGATACTGCTTGTATTATGAGGATGCATGACTTGTAATTTTAAAGTTATAAATTTTGAAATTTCATTTTAAAATATTCTGATGTGAAATTTATTACAGTTTTTTTTTATTCTTAAGTATGTTGTATTAATTTTTAAACAGATGTATACTTTAAAAAGGACACAAATTATTTTGATATTCTTATAAACTGAACTATTCACTTAACTCGTGACTTCCATAAACTATTGATATCAATAATAATAAATTATTATTTCAAAAATGAAATTTTTTCTCAGTAATTGTCATATCTCTTAAATGTTTGTCTGGCTGTTTACCTCTATTGAACAAGTGTCAATGATACATTATTCTTGCATCAATGAATAAACACGTCTAGTTTTTAAATTGATTTAAAAAAAACATGAGACAAATTTCAATTATCTTAATGAGGGCTTGCCTTTTTTTTCAGAAAGGAAATAGTTTATTCATTGTTGGACATAATTCACGTAATTATACAATCAGACAAAGATATGTTAGTTTTATATACTATTAGAAGTACTGGCCGTTGTATGTTTGTTTATTTCCAAGATTTATGTTTTAGCTGATGAGTTTGTTATGTTTACGCACACATTTTTTTTAATATTTTTTTTCATATATTTCGTTAAAAATGTGACGCTGCGCGTTTGGTAAAGTTTATTCGAGAATCTGTATGTTTAGTTTATTTTAGTTAATTCCTTGTTTCTTTTTCTTTTAAATTACGACATAAATTTTTCTTTCGTACTCGAATATTTCATTCGATAGATAAATTTGACATAAAAATTATATTTTAAATATTACAATAAATTTATTGATGAGATGATTAATGTATCTTATCGATTTTAAATGTTGACATAATATATTTGTTATTGAATATATTTACATTTTGAAAATATGCACAGACAATGTTTTAGTCGACAGAGTGTTCTATTTTCTAAAATCCACAGTCCAACGTCATATTATCTATCTGATTTAAAAGACGAGTTTAGTAAAAATTTTGTACCTACTACTTACGTATAGATTTTAAAGGGGCAACACCTTTACGATATCAAAAGGATGGAATAGAGAACATTATAGATAATTTCAATTTAATTTAATTATATTTAAGAATATTGTAATTACAAATTATTTAATGTCAGAATATAAGTAAAACATATTATTTAACTATATTTTGTATTATTAGTGGATATCAATTCAAGTTCTAATTCAAAGTGAGCTAATGAGTGGGGCACATCACCACACGTGACAATGTTAGGAATGCACTCAGAACAACGTGGGATGAATGGGGAGACGAGCGCTGTGTCCACCGAATGGTATAATCGTACCGATGACTGACTGAGACTATACTTCCATAATCAACATGCAGCCTTTTAATAGGACAAGATAATATTATATTTCTACCTAGTATTATACATACTAAATATCTTCAGATACTGCTTGTCTGACTTTCATTTAGATTTATATTAATATAGAAAATTTTACCATTTATCCATTTACATCTGGAGTTTTGAATTCGTGTTGCTTTCTTATTTGACTCTTTAAACAAACGGTAAATGTTTTTTTTTTCTGTCACCTTTACTATTTAAATATTAATATACTTTACGCCGAATAAAAAAAATATATTTATCTTGTCTCAAAACGTTAAATTCCTCAGACAATTATAGGAACTTAGGTTTAAATGTGAAAAGCTCATAGACTTGTTATATACGTAGAGTAGGCGAGTTAATCAAGAACTCGTCTCATCTAAGAATGAATTTGGTACTCGTTTTTCTCTGTTAATTGTTGTATCCGCTAAGTGTCACGCTTAATCACATATACCGTGTTCTTTCTCTATCAAAGTGACATTGTAACTTACATTAACTTACATAGTATTACATACGCGTTTAAAGTTCGTCTACTCTATATACCTATTATCTCTATGGAACATCTACGTTAATCGCGGGATTCTTGAAGTTTTCTGATTATTTCATTCGCAGATGATGGATTTACGTTCTCGTTCTTCTACAGCAAGGTAAGTTTTAAGTTCATCATTCATTCATTAGACCAAATTTATTTATATGAATTTTCATGTGATCTTGACTAGTTTAACGTGATGTTACAATACAAAATGTTGAATTTGTTGCCTGGAGTGTTAGTCCGTTTGGTCGATTATGATTTTATTACCCAAAAAAAATCCGTCGTCAACAAAGTACTTAAATATCATAGGTAAAGTTTTATTATGAATTATGATACATATTAAAGTTATGTTACAAATATTAGATTTCTGTGAAAGCGTCATTATGTTAACATTGAACGTAATATCGATTTCGGTTTTATAGTGTAAAGATTCAGATCCTATAGAAAATTATTCAAATAATGAAGATTAATTTATTGATAAACAATCATTTGCTAGAAATAATGTTTCCCACATGCAACTTTATCAACTGTATTATGACTCGTGTTAACAAGCTCATATCGATATCTCTACTTTACGATTTTTAAACAACGGTTTATGACGTTCCTACTAGTTTGCTTATCTGTGGTCAATTGTTTTATCTGTGTTTGTTTGTGTGATGTGATATGTGCGTGTGTGCGATGGTGCTGGTGGTCGCCGTCCGTGATGAAAAGCTGAAAATGGACTGCCGATAGTTTTCCCCCGGGCACGTGAACTGAAAAGGTGTTTTTTGTTTACACAAAATAAAACATTACCGTCAAACTGGGTGCCAAAACGGTGGAACGTTTCTTGAACCTAGCTGACGATAATTTCGTCGAGGATATTAACGATGACTTAAAATGTTTCATCGCCGAAAAAAAAGTTGACAGGTAAACAATTATATTTGCTTTGTTTTATTGGTTCGCTACATTTACAGTTAGGTCCATCCTTGCGTTTTACATGATAAATAAGCGATTGGCGCCGTTACACTTGATCAGTTATTCTGTTTGGTTGGTTTTCAAGGTTATGAGGCGATCGCCCGGACGCAAATGGGATCAGATCAAATAAAGAGCTCCGAGATGACACCGTGATTGCTAATATTTGTTCGTGCAATCTATGAAAAAATAAATAATACACCTGATAGTTTATTTATTATGTATTGAATATTATAATATAATATGGTGTATAAATATTAATTTGTGTAAATTTAAAAAGCTATTCTCCGTACTTAAATATTGCCAAGAATTCAAGTGTGATATTAGTAATGTTTAGATGGAGTCAATAAAAGGACTGAAGGTGTTTTAAAAAAATAATCATTTAAAAAATGCCTAAAAATATCTGAGAATTTATCTGTAGGTTTGATAGTCCATATTTAAATCCTTTAATACTCATTCTGAGAGGATACAATAGAATGATAAAGCAAGCGATATTCATAGCAAAGATGTGAAAAATATTAAGATTGGATTAATGAAGCAAGATCTGGTATCAGATATTAGATCAGTCGTGTAGTGAGGTAATTAAATCAGGATGAGATCAGTGATATATGAAGCAGTAAATAAAATGTTAAAAGCAAAGAAAGGTATTCAGGTAGCATACCCAGGTCTTAGTAAAATTTCTTTTTAGTGCAGAGCATTCAGTGAAAAGTGAAACATTTAAATTAAACTGAGACATACATTTGAGTGAGATAATATAAAGAAAATAATAAAGGGAGCCTCAAGAGAGTTTGTTATGGTAACTAGTTACCAAGGCTTATAAACTACATGTATCCATATAAATATATACTTGTGTTCGTTACACAAATATTTATTCCTGGTGCAAATCTAACCCATGACCCCCAACCCCAATAATAAGGTTCTCTAACCACTGCACCAATGGACCGGTCAATTTAAACTAATTGTGGTTTTTATATCAAAGAGATATATAGTTCAAAGTAATGAATATCTATGATAAATATGGCGTAATTAAGACAATGCACACCACCTATTCCATAGTGTAAATGTAACTGCTGAAACACGGGAATGCATTGAACATCCCTGTGTAACTTTTTTAACAGTAGCTAGGTTGCATTGTTTGCAGTTGATTGTCACCATTATAGGTCCTACTCATCTGTAATATTCATGGCAAATCATTAGTATGTGTATTTAATATTAAGTAATAGAGAGTATATCCCCCACATTACTGCAATAGAACTATTGTGGGCACTTACCTATCAGTTATTGTTACTCTAAATTGAAAAGAAAAAAATATTGATAGACTAATACATAATCGTATTGTGTACAGTGTATTGGTGTTCCCACCGGTGAGCAACTATCGCCGCTTCCTGATCCATCGTTGTGTGGAGCAGCTCGGTCTGCCCGAGCTGACCACCTTCTCCATCGGCGTCAGGGACGAGCGCCGGACAGTGGTGTGCTATAAGGAGAAGTTATTGAGGTATGTTTACATTGATCCATCCATCAGATGTTCATTAGACCACTGTTGGACATAGTCATAGAGTTTTGTATGGGACTTTTTGTATGTCATGTGTGTGTCGTGTAATGAGGTAATATTATTATGTGGATTCATTTAAGACATTAAATAAAATAACTTATTAGTGTGTTGAAATATCTTATGCCAGTTCAGAGTAGGTAATATGGACAACTTAATTATAATTTAAATATTTTAGCCGAAGCAACTGCCTTGGTACACTGTGTCCATATGTGTTGATGTTCACTTAACATCAAGTAGGTCTTCTGGATGTTTACCATGCCTTTGTAGTATACAAATGTATGCAATTAAAATACATACATATATTATGATATCAATCTATTCTAGGTCAGTAGATACACATCATCGGCATTGTTTGTGGAAGTAGGCTCTAGGGATCTGCCATATTGGCTATCCTCACATATAGCAGTCTATACAATGCATATTGTCTATATAATCTTATTTTCATTGCTATTATTGGGTCATTTCATTGCTATTACACTAGATCCTGTACAGGGTAGGCAGTGAGTACCGAAACTGAACATCTACATCTATTATCTACTCTGTTTCACTTAACTCTACCATAAACACAGTCAAATCATTACAATCAAAATGTACACACATTCCTCATATAATTGAGTAATGAATATCTGCTTGTAGAAACACACCAACCTTGTACATAATATCTATTGCATAATAAGCTTAATTACAGCAACGATATATCATAATATCACTAGTAACATTAATGCAATTGTTATTATATTTTGTCCCTTTCTCTCCAGACGGGTTACACGTGATAGAACAGGACAGAAATATTACAAAATGAATAATATTCTACACATACATGATTTAAATTAAAACTATTCACAACACAAGCTTATAACTACAATCATTCACTGCGAAGGAATTAGAAATGTAGGCTAAGCTGTGATGCAACTGACGTTACAATAAAAATTACGTCAAATATCTCGACATCAGCATTATTATATGTATATGTGGCGTGTATTTGCGAGCAGAGTAGGTACATGAACTGAACTCCGCGTTATTTGTGATGATATGTGAAACTCTTGGTTCGTTTTTTTGGCATTAGGTGTACAGTCCGGTGCATTTTTTTTTTCTCTTTGTAATTATTCTTTAGGGCGTTGCAGTGTAATGTAGGAATAAATGTGGATGTAATTGTTTTATTTTAGAAGTTACACAGTAGAAGAAGACAGAACGGCTCAAACACTGTTATTTGATCTCAAACCAATGAATACACATAATATAATTATACATTCAGACAGAAATATTGTGCGCCACTAATAAGACAAATATTTGGTAACTGAGTGGGAATCAAACTTGATACCCCTGATTCAACAGTCACCATTAGCCAGTCCCGTCCACATCGCTACTGACACCCACAGATTTGGTTCGATGCCACAATTCCATACCGGTGAATGAAATTCAAATTCTTCCAGACTTTAATGTCAGACGATATTTCCTAGAGTATACTATCAATCAAACTTCACTTAGTACTTTCGTACCTAACCATGGTCATCATTGCTGGACGCATAGGGCTTCCCTGAAAGGTTATACCTATAATTACCTAACCATTAATTGCATGTGTCGTGACCCAAACGCGTTATCAAATCGTAATTGTCATAATCGGGCCTTAATTAGTAGGTTTATATTAAATCCTCCTGTCGTCTTCTTCGTCGAGTCGACAGCTGATCGTGAGTGATCAGCCATCGTGGTGTAAGGATTAGTCGCAATGTCCAGGGTGCGCCGGGCAGGGTATGTTCGTACATAATCAGACATAGAGAAAGAGACGCTTTGACATAACAATCTTAATTAATATTCTTCGAATATAAAATTTTATAAATCACAGTCCAACTTCCACAGTACACTTTGTCTGCCTCCTTGCATGCGCGACTGCCAATCGACAGGTCCTGGGTCCGAATCCCAGCTCCGTTACTGTTGGATTTTTCTTACTTAGTGTCTAACTTAGATTTTCTAGTAGTGGCTAGGATTTTGGATTTGTGGCCGGTGTATGGCAATGGTGGCGCACCGCCTATTTCGTGGTGGGCTGTAAACGTGACAGGTGCAACGTGGGACTGTACTGCACTACACATGTCACGTTACTCAATACTAAACGGTTACACGGTACAAATGACATTTTTCATTTTTCCAGTGATGAAGCGTGCGCGCGTCCAGCCATGGGCCTGACGCAGACCGAACGCGAGGACGCATCGATATGTCGCCAGAGTGAGTGCCGTGCCGTCCGCTGTTTTATATCTATTCTAAACTTGACTATAAACATACATACATATATACGTAACCGTCTATAACATTCATATCGTTTCGGCGTAAACGTTCAAAATTTTCGTCCGTATGTATGTATGTATGTTGTGCACGTACGTATCGTGCAATGTTGGCTGGTACGTATCCAAATTGTCGGTGCTTAGACTTTAAATTTTATCTCCTGTCGACGTATGTATACGTTTGTAATGTCGACTCGTATTTACATATTTGATTCGCAATTTTAGAATCTCATTTGTCCGTGCGAGGACAATTGTGCCGGGGAATAGGTTTCACGATAAAATATTATAATATACTAATATAAAAGAAAACATTTCTTACTTTCTTTCTTCCTCTCTTTCTTTCTTTCCTAATATTCTAATATAAGTGCTTATTTTTCAAGATGCACAAGGACACCCATGGAGTTCCTTTCGCCACTTCTTCTCCGTAGCGTGGCATTTTTCGAAGCGGTGGTAGGTTAATTCGGACGTACAACGTGTTCTAAGCAACCAATTTTGAACAAATGCCATATTAATTCGAATTTGAAAAATGTCAATGTAGATATTGATGAGTTATTGAACATCAAGTAACTGGAATGGTCCAGTTCTTTCACATACATACATACATGTGTTTGTGGTGTAAGTTTCAGGCGATTTTTTTAAGATACTTTAGGAACATAGTCTTATAATAAATATGACGTCAAACATCAATACAGGAAGTTTGTTTTCCATTTCACACTTTTCCACTGGTCTTCGCTAGTATTGACTTACTGTTTGCGCTGAGCGGCGCTAATGAATTTATATACATATGTACATTTAAACATACTTCCCGATGTTCGTAGCGTGCGCTGCGCGGCTCGTCGTAGTACACGAAGGAAGTGCTACGGGACTTGACAATATAATTGTATTGTAACATATTTCCTTGCAAGTAATATTGACCGAAGTAATATTGTTGTTTTTGAAATCGCTAAAATGTTTTTAGATACTCATGCTCGTATTTCACGTTTTAAATAGGAAGTATTGCACAGTTTTGCGTGGTCAATTGAAAGTGAAAATTTATCACCACTACCGATCATCACCTATCAATAGGCTCACCACCCATTCCTTAGCCTGATGGAAAGCGCAGACGCGCCCTGAGAATACAACATGCCTAGCCTGACTGCAACGACCAATTACATGATATTACATTATAAAGTAACTTAGAAGTTACATTATTATATTATGTACCATTATATTTATATTACAATATATGTAATAATTATTACAACGAAAACCTACAAGATTTTATGATTTCGTCTAACACACGTTGGACCATAATTTTTCGCCGTGCCATGATGCCGATATAAATGTTTTTTTTTAGAGTTCAAAAAAGAAAAAAAAGGGACATCACTTTTAAATAAAGTAACAAAAAGTATTTTCATTTTTCGCAGTTCATTCCAAAAACTGCGAACGGCCTACTTAATATCGCTTTTTTCATCAAATGTAGATTGACTCGCACGTACGGTTAAGTAGAGCGACGAGTTTATTCATACGCCATTTTGAATATTTTTCTTTCACCGCACACGAGTGAATCTCGAGGGGAATTAAAAATCTTTGTCGCCCCGGTCACGAATGTGCGCGACCGCTCAGGACGAAGTTGGAACATCTTTATAAAAGTTTCAGCGCTTCATAATGCCTTTGGACAAATGAGATATGTCAAGGTGCATTTGGGCAGTGTAACAGTTACACTTTCGAACCTAGGACATCTTGCTCAACAGTCGCACATGCGACCATTAATCCAATAAGGCTGTCTTCTTTTAATTTATTATATTTTATTTTAATTATATTTAAATTTATAATATTATGTTAATTATATGTCAACGCTGTCATCCATTTATTATGTGGTATACTCATGTAATTTATAGCCTAATTAATAATCACTTGTATAGTATTGTGCGTGTTCGCTATCGGTGTGATAATGAAACTAAATAAGTATCGAATGTGATATATAACGTTTGAATGGAACATCGGTCACAGTGTTCGCGCGCAACGCCTACGTGTCGCAAGCCCTCGCCGCGGCGGTGTGAGCCGTGTGGGCCACGCGGACATAATACAGTTACGCAAACGATGATGTCTTACCGTGTTAATGCACTTCTCCTTGCTCTAAGCACTGGTAACTCTGGCCATTACATGTTGTTGCAGTGTGTAGGGTAGAGATTGACTGCCTCGTTAGTCGTGTTGGTTGCGAGTGCGACTGCCGAACGGGAGGTCCTGGGTCGATTCCCGGGTTGGGCACTACTAAATTTTCTAATTTAGATCTTCTAGTAGTGTCTCGGAGTCTGGATATGTGCCCGCTGTATGGCAATAGCCTCACCGCCTATTCCATCGTGGGACTTATGAGTAACTGGTGAAACGTGGGAGTATTCTACATTCCTCTGCCTACCTCTTCGGGGATTACAGGAGTGATGTTACTCTTTTTTTTAGGGTAGAGATTTTAGGCACCCAGTGATATTATGGTTTTATTGTTAAATTTTTCACGAGTCTCACATTATTTATGTGTAAGCCGCCTCGATGGGAACA
>DWFO01001956.1:0-14639 GCA_018246595.1 Mimoniades nurscia nurscia | reverse complement strand
GTGAAACGTGGGAATGTTCTACATTCCTCTGCCTACCTCTTCGGGGATTACAGGCGTGAAGTTACTTTTTTTTTTATTAAAGTTTTGAAATACAATCGCACTTTGTGTAAACAATTGGTAGTATAATTACGTAACTATTTGTTACATAGATATGTTATTATATTAATCAATATTTGCAAATGAGATGTCCAAGTTTATATATTTTGGATTTCGACTTTGGTTTTTGGATATTTTACGTACATCTACGATACATACATTACCTTTCTAGAACGAGTCTACACTATAGTCTTGCAGTGTCATTCCCCGGGAATCTTCTAGATTAAACATGCTTATTGATATGTTAAGTTTAGTTTATAATTGAGGAAAATAAACTTTTCCCGTAAATTGTACGCGCGTACAATTTCCTGAGGGAAGAATTGAAGGTGCGTTGTAAAGTTACTGATCTTTGAAATGTTTGAAATGTCACATTTCTAATAGCTTCGTCAAGCCAAATCTCTTCACGTATGTCTATTGTTAAAAGTTGTCGTATACTTTTGTTTTCTCTCGTTGTGATCTTAAGCGTTTTAAGAAATTTAACATAGTCTATAATTTCCTTATAAAATAATGATATTCAACGTTATGCCACCACGCTGGTACCCTTGCGGGGTGGGCCGAGTGCTCGGAGTGCCGAATATATCTGTATTTACAGAGATGACATGCTTGTTCTATATGTATTCATGGCTCTATAAAAAGGAACTACAAAATATTGGACGCGTATACAACATTTTAATGTCGATATAACAGTAGCGGTTACGCAATGGTGTTGCCATATACATACATATAAACTGCAGTCGTTTAAATTTGCAGCGCGTGCGGCGTCTAGCTGACGAAATGTGTCAGATGCGTTGTGCGCATGTTAGGTGCATATCGCGTTTGCTATTTTAGTTCTGGAGCGCATTCGTGTCAGTGGAGCGGCCCGTCTGGCCGCGGTGCGGCGGGCGGAGTCGTCCGGTTACCGCCTGTTTCGTGCGTAGAGGTCCTTTCAGACGGAGCTATGATGCACTACATAACCGGGCATATTACGATATATGTATTATAATATATTTTCTATAGTGAAGCTCGAGTGATCGCAAACGAGCTGCAATATGTATCTCGTCAAAATACAAAATAATAGATATAGCCAGACATATCTCAGTATAGCAAGACATATTTCTGTGCAGATAATGACCGCGAAGATATCTACTATACATACATACATCTATGTAAATAAATAAAATTGGAGTGTCTATTTGTAATATTAAAATAACCGCTTTTTACTATGTATACATATACATATGTATGTACGGTTCATATACCAAAATAACATTTATTACCATTTTTATCTGTCTGTCTGTTTGTTCCGGTTAATCTCTGGAACGGCTGGACCGATATTGACGGGACTTTCACTGGCAGATAGCTAATGAAATAAGAAGTAACTGAGGCTACTTTCATTTTAGAATTTACGGGTACAGTTAGTATATTATAACATAGCTACCGTCTGCGTTAGTTTGCTTCAATATATATTATAGCACAGTATTTTTATATATATTATAGCTCCGTCACTGACGACCTTAAAAGGTTTTACACACGTTCGTCTACATATATACATTCGGCATACACGTTTACAAGACAACATAACATTGGTATAACTTTATAACTTGCAAATGCACCAAGTAATTTGTGAGGATAAAATAAACATTACTATTTTTATTATATACATAATAAGTATATTCAGCGTTCATCTCTGTGCGACGTCGCTCCCATCGTTTGTCGTCGTAATTTCGTTTACGCTCCTGCATTGTCAATTGTTATGAGCAAGTAATGATTAGTTTCTAGGTTTATTGTGTTGTTGACACAGAATCCGCGCAAGTGTTATACGGGTAAAGAGTTTACGTGTGTACTAAATGAAACCGATGTAGGTATTTGTTTATATATACTTTTGTATATATGTATTATTGGATTTTTCTGACTTGAATTTCTTGAATTTGTTTTGTAGTGGCTCGGAGTCTGGATTTATGCTCGGTGTACGGCAATAGTCTCACCCCTATTTAACAGTGCGACGTAAACGTAACTGGTGAAACATGGGAATGTACCACACTTCTCTGCTGTCCTCTTCGGGGATTACAGGTGTGATGTGGCGTTTGTATTTGTATATAGATATACATCTTGTTGATGGCGGTCGGCTTATCACGTGGTCTGTTTAAGAATAGCTAAGTGTCCTGGCCGCAGGCGGGCAGCGGCGTAGGCGATTCGAGAAGCTATGTCCTGCGATCCCAAACCGCATGCCCGGCGCGAGGATTATGAGCAACAACCCTAAAGCGCATGCCTATGTCCAGCGGTGGGCTGAGACTGGCTGAAAATGATGATATTATTTTTGTTTGCTACTAAATCCTTTTCGGATTAGGTGGGAATGTTACAATATTGCCATTTATCAATGTAGGTGTACCCTTAATACCTTTTTGGCGATAATGGAGCAGCTTAGCGGCCGGCGTTGCTGATTTACGACACTGCAGTTTGAAATCAATAGGACATAGCCCGTAGCGTTTCTCGGGGATCTCGCATTATCGTGATCTCAGCGTTGTTGCACCTCGCTTTGTGAGATTTAAGACGGTGTTCGTTGGAGACGAGCCGCGTTCAATGGCGCGTCGCCGAGACCGGGCGCGACCAGGCCGACCACCACGTTGTGCCGCTCGGCAGTCGAATGCCTCAGCGTAACAGTAGGCTGCTGGTTTATTGAACCAGTTCTCGTTCAAATTGCCGTCGCACCTGTTTGCGTTCGATAAGCGATACCAATCAAACACCTAACGACACCCCAGCCTTGTGTTGTACACACGGAATATTATCACTATCATTTGTACTTGACTTGACGCGCGAACAATTTAAGACGCGCGTGGGTAAATGTGATATGCATGTTTTTCGTTATTTTTTCATACTTTCTGACCTAAATGAAGGTATCACGTTCGTCCACGTTGCAAAGCCCCTTTCAACACACCCAGTGTACAAATGTGTTATGTTCAAATGTAATGCAGCTACCGAAATGTGTTATGTTAGTTTCTGTAAATTTACCAATAAGTAACAATATCTTCTCCAATTGTGATATGTCATTGTGATTCCTTTCAGTTTTAATTAATTATAACTTTCGATAATATAGTATCAGGGGACATACCTACATAATCAATAAAACTGTAGTATCATCTGATCTATCTCTTTGTAACGATAAAGACACAAGAAGACAGTCTAACATTAGAACCATACTCTTAGGCTGTGTTCTCATAAGGAGAAATGTAAGGCGGAGGATGTGAAGAACGTTAGAAAGAATTGTTGCAAAATGTGCTAGTTTTTCCACGATCTCTTTATGTTTATCATGGCTAGTGACACTGTATGTATGGTAGGCGTAATTACTAAATACACACGGTTAATTAAATAAATTAGAATGCCATGTCTTAATTCTATTACAAAATAATATTTTTTTAATCAGTTTGTTCTACATCTCCTTTAATGAGCGTTACATGTGATTTCTGCTAATGCTAAATCTATATTTAAAAAATTGAAAATTTTATAAGTTTACCATAGTTTTGACGGAAGTTACCAAATTACAGATCGGTTATAAATACGTAACTCGATTCAGTAGGAGGGAGGACAGTGGGTATGCTTCAGTGATCGTAGTCTAAGTTTCAATGTAGATTGACACATATGCAACTTTTTAGCTCACATGTTGTATTGTCATGTAATAATCAGTCGTCGATGTGGTCGGATTGGCGTAGGTCAGTTTCATAACACAATCGAGCGGATAGATTAGATTACCAGCGACAGATTAGATATTATCAATTGCATTCGAAGCCAATTCGATCGGCGTGCGAGCGACTAGTATCGTTTACGTTTACTTGCGCGGCGACTTTTACTTTCAGAGCGGCACTTGGCGACGGCAACTTGTGTGCACTAGATGTGTGACTCTATATTTCTGTTAGATTTTTCCTAATTCGCAATAATTTGCTTTGCGATCGCGATGGACAAATTACGTCACGTTTCCAAGGCTATTTCAAATAGCTCTGTATTGTGCGATGAGCGTAAACGTTTCAATATAACTGTACATTTATGATCAGTAGTGCTCTACATTTCTGAATACTTCGACTCTACATTTGCTCATTCAGGTAGGCTTCCCCATAGGGACCTGGCGTAATGAATAATAAATAATAAAAATAATAACAGTAATATTGTTATGACGAGTAACGCTACCCATTTATAGCTCTATATTTCTGTATAGCTTTCTAAGTATGACTTTAGCTCTAAACGTAACATCACGCCTGTAATCTTCGTAGAGGTAGACAGAGGAGTATAGTATACTCTCATGTTTCTTCAGTTATATTAAGGTTCCACTATTGAATATGTGGTGAATCTATTGTTATACACCGGGCACATATTCATACTCCGAGTCACTTCTAGAAAATCTAAGTTAAACAAAAATTAGCTCTATATGTCTAAAGTATGTCTGTATGTAAATATGTTTAACCCTATCTACATTTATTTTGCGTATATGTCTATACATACATTTATATAACTCTACCTACATATATTGATGTAGTTCCATATTTTCTATTTTTTCTTCTTTCTTTTCTCTTCTCTTCTCTGTATTGTCTAAGGTTGATGAATGCAATATTTTCTATCAATTTAATTTTGATAATTAGGTACGATATATATATATATATATATATAGTATTGTACCTTACGAAAGTTTTAATTCGGATTTGAATAGTATAACTATTGTGATTTATTATCTTATTTGGATTTTTATTTGTTTTACGCTTTTACAACATGACGTCCGAAGCAACGTTCGTAAATGTTTATTTGAACAGGTGAATCTTTCACGACGTCAACTTCACTATTCATGGGTAAGGAATTCATCGTTCCTTGTAAAGCAGTGTATTATCTCCCGTCGAGTTCAATGACCGGAGTAAGTTGCTGTTTTTATTTCGATAACTCCTTCATATCTATTATGTTAGAGTTTCAACAATAAACAACATGTTTTGCGTTAATATTTTCACGATGGCAGTGTCAATGTGCTTTACGTCTGTTGTAAATCCGTTGCTGTTTGTGACAACAAATTTAATGAATGTTGTCGTTACACGTCGAATTGTAAATCGACAATTCGATCTAGCAGCGGGCGACTTGTAATCTGACTCGTAATCTATCCGTGGATTGCTTTAATTGCATTGTAAATGTCGCGCCGTATGCATTTCATTTCAATGCTATGTCGCGTAATTTTAATACAGTAGGTACTATCGTTGGTAATAATCTCGCGAGCTTTAATATCTTTAATGTCATAACGTAAAAAAGCAAAAATAGAGTTTTAAAATTTAACGATACTAAATGTATTTCTGACATTAATTTGTTTCTCAGAAAATTAATCGCGTGTACGATGTATTGGCTGTGCTTCGTTTACATTTCTTTTAATTTTTCTGATGTCATAAAAATGTGACTTCTTATAAATTTATCATATCGACACCTCGTTGTTCTAGTATTATTTTGCAAACGCAACTGCTGAGCAACAAGTCCTGGATTCGATCCTTGTTTTGGGTAAACTATAAGTGGGTTTTTATACCTTGTAATGCCCGATAGAAGCTTGTAATAGTTGTAATCTACGTTCGTGCCCAGGTATTCTTGTAGTCTACATATGTATGTGTCGGTTTAGCAATTTCATTTATCTATTTCATGGGACGAATATCATTACTGAAGAAAACCGGAAGTACCTGCTACACTCCTGTATCTGCCTGCTTCTTCGTGAAAATACAGGCGTAATCTTATCCAATTAATATTATAAGTGTGAAATTTTGTTTGTTAGCAAGTTTGTGAGCCAAACACGCATATCATTTTGTATGTGCTGGTTTCGAATGAAATTACGAGTTTTTATAGTAGTAGTTACCTACTTGTAGCCCGTTTAAAAATCTGTAACTATTATTCATTTTGTTAAAACGAAAATTACCGTAACATCACGCCTGTATCTCTCCGAAGTGGTAGACGGATGTGTGTGCTACAGTCCCACGTTTCCCCAGTTACGTTTACGTTCTACCATGGAATAGGACGTGTGCCTATTGTCATACGCTGAGCACAAATTTTATTGAGACTCAGAGCCATAAATGAGAATTTCAAGTTAGAAAAACCGAACTTGACGCTTGAGACTAATTTTTTTTACTTAACTATTTTATATTTTATGATTTTACATTAACTTATTTGGACAATTTTAACATATATCGACTTTTCAAGCAGAATTTCATTCATAAATAATTTTCCCTTCCGTCTTGAGTGCTTAATTTGTTAGAAAATCATAATCTTGTTGGAAAAGTAGGGTACAACGGAATATTTCATTAGAAAAGAACACAAAGAGTATATTTTTTCTATGAATTCAAAATATTTCCTTAAAAAAATTTTTGTATACTTGTATCTACAAATTATTTCATTCGCAAACTCGGATATAATTGTACTGGTGCTCATAGTATAAATATTTGTGTATGGAAATTGAATCCACAACCCCTGACTCCGTAATTAGATGCGCTAACCGCGGAGTCTAGTCTATAAATAATTTCGAATAGGCACTAATTGGCATCGTTTCGCTTACTACCAATTCGCCTAGTGTTTAAACGAAGTTGCGGTGTTTGGATACTTCAATAATGCATCAGAACCGGTGGAAGCGATCGGACACAGAGCCGAAGTGCCAAATTAACACGTAGGTATGTATCATTATGCATACAAAGATGGGTCTTAATCATACGTTAATTCGGTCCGTAATCGCGTATTCGGAGCGCGTGCAGTGTTGCAATAGCGTGAGCTGCCGTATGTGTTACGAGTACTTACGATGTAATAAAAAGTTGAAGCGAGCTGCGGCCGCGTCTCATTTTGAAAAACGATCCCGACGAGACCATTATTTATTACAAAAGTGCACGATGATAATAGGAAGGTATATTTAATATTCCTTTCGATGGTGGAGCACGCGATCCGAAAGCGCTCGGTGGGTTGGTTTTTTTTGGCAAGCGTTGCGGTCGATTTCTGCGAACGATTACATTTTGGGGCCTAAGTACCTGATTGTTTTTCGGTCAGTCACCCTTCGTTTGGGTCCTTAGTTATTTTTATTATGATAGGTTTCAATTTTTCAACGAAATCTGGGACAGCTCTTAAATGTCAACAACCTTTAAGCTGAAATTTGTTTTTTATACAATTATAATATCGGGTTGTAGGTAATGTTTACAGTCTAAATTATTGATATTTTCATGTAATTTGTATAATTGTCTGAATGCCACGGTATGTTCGCTAAGGGATTGTTAGAGGTTGTCGCACGGTAATTTAACGTGGCGGGTTGAAGGACCCTCAATTAGACCCGTTCGAGCCCTCCTAGCCCTATTGAGATCAACTACTGGTGTCCGTTTTGCGTTTCAGTGACCAGCGCCATTTGCATAATGACCGTCTCCGCCGGCTTCATTATGCCCATTAATATTTTGTACATTAACGATTGTCGATTTCACGTTTCCATGAAAATAATTTAATCGAATTACACCGATGCCACGAATACCCCCGTTTATTTTCGCTTATGTTCGTTACGAAACCGAACATTTCGTAAATGTCACTTTTGTACAACCAGGATCTTTGATGAATCACAACACCAATTGAGTTATGTATTATTTTAACTCTTTCCATTACTTTCTAGAAACATAAACTCTGTACTTGCTTCGTGTTAATTAAGGTTATCTGTGAAAAGTTCAAATGTTAATTATTATATTTTACGAGAATGAACATTGTTTTTGAATATTGTTATCAAATTTGCTATGATAGTTTTTTTAATTGCTTCAAATTATTTTGTTTTGCTTATTTCTGTTTTCTGATTGTTTCAGCTATTACTATTGGCATCAGGGTTATCGGACCCGCGTTAGGATTCCTGCTGGGCGCTCTGTGCACGAAGATATACGTCAATCCATTGAGAGACCCCGGCTACGACTCCAGCGATCCGAGATGGGTTGGCGCATGGTGGTTAGGTAAGTACAATGTTCAGAAGGATTATGTTATAACGTAACTACAATAGCAATTATATTTTATATAATAATTTCTTTTCACAATAGATAGTGATATAACCACCATCAAATGCCATTAATCAGCACTGAAATTGGGTCCAAGACGGTGTGTTGATATCATTGTTATATTGGGAGTGTTTGGAAACTAAAAGGACTATTCAGAATAATAGAGTAATTAAATGTTGGTATCTCGATCGACGGTAAAACCATTTTACAAATTGGCCTTTTGATATGTAAAATAAACTGCAATTGTGTCTATAAAGTGTTTCAGAGCATTGTCAAGAATCAAAATGTTATATACCTTCCCGAAATATATTCCCTTTTCCTTTGCTAGTCCCTTTTCTTGAAACTCCAATACGTTGGATGTTCTTTTTATGTTGTTTTAAAGTCTACCCGATTGTTTACCATAATTTAAAATCGTCAGGCAGAATACTTATAGGCGACGTCCTGGTATTTCGCAACGTGCAGCACATCGCGGAACTCGCGGTTACCGTTACACAGAACCATTGGTTCAGATTTGCGCGTAAAATCCACGAAGAAAGCCCGCACGTGACCCGAGAACAAATCGAATGCGTGCGCGTATGACCGCGAAGTTAAATTTGCAACTGACTAATAACAATAAAATCTCTAAGGCCCACACGCCACGGTTCGGATTCCATTGGTGTTTGTTTTGTGAGGCGTGCGTATTGCGGTGGAAGAGTCGTCAGGCGTGCCGTGACTGCCGATAAACTAAATTCGCAAACTTACTTATTGTACGATTTCCGCGTATTTCCTTATTGTTCGAATGCCATAAGTTCATGAATGAAGCGCGGAATTTTAATAAGTTTTTATTTAGCTTCAATATTTGCATTGGGTTTTTATTTTGCAGATTCACAATATGACAGGTTTTATTTACAAATTTGAAATGCTAATTAACGTTAATTATCAACATTCAGTTTAATTAGGCTCAAATATCTGTTGTAGCAATGAAATGACTTATCGAGTTTGCTAACTTATGTTGACATGATCTCAGTTATTATCAAGTACGTGATAATCGAATTGATGATCATATTTTGTACATTTAATTCAATCAGCCATTGAAACGTGATACGCTAGCCGCTTCTAATAGTTGAACATTATCATTTTATAAAACCATAATGGCGCGTGTAAGAATAATATTATGGACACCGATAGGTTAATACGCGATTGAATATATCGCACCATCTAAATATGGCTTTATATGTGTTGTTGTTTTTTTTTTGTTTTGATTCGGAAAACTTAAACCAGTTTCGTGTAAATTGTTGTTTTTATCATTTCTTGTCGTTGGGTGGCCGCTGGCGAGCTCGCCGCGTCGCATGGATTGCGGTTGGCTGCTGCGTTGTCATGGCAACGCAATGCAATTTTCTCTCGGATTTCGCTTTTCCTCGGTGGCTCGGCGCGCCGTCACGCCGCCGGCGCACGCTCCACGTTACATAACGCGTGTTACATCACACCGCGTCACCTCAGCTAAAATAAGCGCTCTATCCGACGGCGGTCACGGCCAAGGCCGGGCGCCTCGTTGTCGACAATTATGCCATCGCCGCCCGTAATGAGGATTTAGTGGGTGGACGCGCGACTGCCGCCTTGCTCACTTTCACTTTTAAACCGGTCCGCGTCGACCTTCGTCACTCCATGTCGCCTCTATGTCAAGAGGTTGGGGGCGTGTAAACTCCCTCTTCTTTCACATTTTCATATACGAGCACCATTTGTGTGTTGTTGTTGTTGATTTCATCTGTAAACTTTCCATCTGCCAGCGCCTGGTACGTGTACAGTCGAGTCTTTATTCAGTGGCAGCGCCGCTGTGTTCATAATTTAAATTTCATTGGTATAATACCTATATGTACTATGTCTAGCGAATATGCCCTTGACTCAGCGTCGACCGGGCGACCTTGTAGTCGCGCAAATGTTTTCTGTTTGAATCTATCGGTACTAAATGTTTGGCGAATATCAGCATTTCCGTACATTCATAATTTGCCTTTTTTTATATCTCTGTTATCGTATTGCCTGTTATATTATGTGCGTAGTTTTATTTGATTAAAATAATATAACGATAATTACACACATTGTATTATATATGAGTGATCGTTATCGTTCCTTTTTTATGCGATTCATTTGTACAATCAGAAATTTCACTGTGTTCTGTTATCTCGCTATGAGATTCCGACGGATAGTACACATTGTCACAGTACTTTATTTCTCCTTATCATAAGGTCGTTGCGTATCGCTAGTACATCATCTCGATATTAAATACTTTCAATATCGAAATTGTTATTAGGTGCCAATAAAATATTATTTTGTGGCGATAGCGCGTTCGTTATACATACATAGATGTTTTGTTGGTTAAATTGAGCCACGTAGACGAAACGTCTGACCTATGAGCGTTCATGATTTTTATTACGTTCGGATTATTCATCACAATTACATCAGTTTCTTACTCCTGCACCGATAATTGGTATAATTAGAAGATTCCATATCCTTCGGGGCTTTATTGTGTTTATACGTTGAGTACACAGAGATTGTCTGTTATCTCGAGTGCTACTTTGTTGTTAGCTATATTTCCTTTCGTCATCGGCACGAATGATATACATTTTTCTTTCGTATCGTTTGCTAGTTTGCGCGAATAATAGAAGTATGAGCGGGGTGTGTCGTAACGATTAGCTTCAATCTAGCGTGGATAATGAATGCAAACATTCGAGAGCCTTAATAAATTGGTGCTATGTCAGTTGAATGTACGATTTACTCTCTTACTCGTTTATCGTGTATCAGAGATAATGCCCTCGGTAAACTTTATTCGTGAACATCTAATGAAGCCTAACGTCTACCTATTAACGATTGGATCATGTTTTTTATTTAGAATGCTTTGTGGATCTAATCGAAGATTTTGATTTATTGTTCAATTCGATATAGTACAATGTTCTCGATGTAAATTGTTCCGCTTCACTGTATTTATGGAAACGTTGAGAACAGAACAAATTTATCCTGTTTTATTTCTCTATGAATGGACGTTTTTTACATTGCTATTAAAAAGATTATGATTTTAACATTTTTCTAAATTTTAATTAACACTGTGGAATAAGGGGTCGAATTGAATCCATCCTCCGAAGCACTACCTACTAGGAATTTCAAGGACAAATTCTAGTTAGAAAAATCCAATAGTTCTCGACCAGGGATTTGAATCCAGGACCTGTCCAGTCAGGACAAACGGGGCAGGCAGGCAATAATATAATTATATTTAATATTGTGTGTGGAGATGTTCCAAGTAATGATTATTATTAAGTATGTACAAGTAATTGTTAAGTCCGAAGTGATAAAGTAGTCGAGTAATTTGTAAAATGAAGCCACAATCGATGACAGGAATGGTGTTCATCGCGGGATTCATCGTCATCTTGTCGGCGTTCATGTTCTTCTTCCCGCGGCAGATCAAACAAAACTTAGTGCCATTGCAGCCCAAGAAGAACAAGAAGAGCGAACCTTTCTTTAAAGGTAACATTTTTCCTTCTGCGAGATATATGTATGTCTTTCTATGTAATGATAACAATAAAAAAAATATAGTTTTTATTATTTAATTACGCTTGGTGCTTTATAGCGTGGCTGGTGAGTAACGTGTGTCAAATGTAACACAGAGACGTGATGTGATTTGCTTCTCCCATAGTAATATGTACACTGTGTTCATGAAATGAATGTATTCGGAACGTTTTTGCTTGGTCGTTTTCATAAAACGATAAATACGTCCATCTCTCGATAATTCTGGGTATCGTGACTTATGAATATTTGTTTATTTATCTTCGTCGTATGTGCAGCACATTATCCGTGTCGAAGATCATTTGAGATCAATGACACATTCTCATAAATGATTCGGTGTATTTTTGTTGTGAACATATCCGGAATAAATGCTTACCGAAAGCTCCGAGTTTGCGTTAGTGTTGAGCAAAAACATAGCGTGTCATTCTAGAAACCCCAAACACTTTTTGGCCAGATTACGTTTACAAATTTGACCTGATACTTTTGTTTTTTTTGGGTTCATCGCGCCGAATTTATAACGCGGTCGAAAAGACCGTGGACGTTCTGGTAATTCTGGACTGTTCTGCAGATTTCTTCACGACGATAAAAAGACAGTTGACGAATGATATTCTAATGTGGCGCACCGCGAGCTCCGTGCTGCACCTCATGCCGGTGAGCGGCGTGTACAGTTTCCTGCCCAAGTACTTGGAGAAGCAGTTCCGGCTGCCCACGCATGACGCCAACCTTTTTTCTGGTGAGGTGAAGATGAACGCTGACTACGCACGTTAAAATTGCAATGGTCAAGGGTTTGAAGAAGCATTAAATGTTGGGAGTTTTGTAAAAATCTCAGCAAAGACCTACTACCAAAACATTCCTATAGCGGAATGATAAAAAGTCGATGAAGATAATGCGAATAAATGTCTAGTTTTATATGTGTAGTCGGACGGACTTCACGATGAATGAATTGCATTTGAATTTGAGAGGGCAAAGGCCTTTGTTTGGCCTCATGAATATTAATAGATTGCAAAAGATCGCTTAAAGTTTTTTCGTCTATGCATATTTGTTTATCATTGAGTTCATTAGAACTCTCCTAATATTGTATTCTTGTATATTTCCAGGTCTCGGTGGTATCCTTGTAATGGGACTCGGTATTATCACGTCTGGTGTGGTGATATTGAAAGTGGTGCCTACTGCGCGCCAAGTGGCTGCCTGGACAGCTGCCACTGCCGCCATATACAGTGCTGGTACGACCGCAATCTTATTTGCGAAAATCACCTTAAAACCAGCAAAACAGACGCGACTATCTTTTATAGTTACTTAGATTACTTTAGATGTGCAGCATCATTTTTTAAGTATGCGGAGAAATCTTGAGTATTCTGACGTATTTCTTTATAAGAAATCATAATACCTATTAAATTAGTTTCATTGTATTAAATTCACTAGTGTCCAAAGTATAACAATAATTTTGCACCTATTGTCTCGATAACAAAAGATGATCTCATTAAAAATAACGACAGATCTGAAAAAGAGGGTATTCAAAACCAATTTCATTGTTCAAATGTATATTTCTATGAAACAATAGTGTCTATGCAAGACGTGGAAGTAAATATTGTTAGGAGTTTTGCTCATATTTTTAGGTATATAATGATTTTATGGTAACGTTATAAGAGAAGATTTTGAATAAAGTTTTAATAGGGGTTAAATAAGATTAGGAGAGCCGTGCACATGTGTGGTTCGATGCCGGTGGTCAACTGAGCCAATGAATTAATACCGGGCACGATCGTTTCCAGGTATGATAGTGCTGATGTTCGTGAGCTGCCCCGAGGAGAGCTTCCGGCTGCTGGACGCGGGCGCCGCCAACAGCAGCCTGGCCTGCAGCGCCGGCTGCCGCTGCGACGGCGCGCCCTACAGCCCCGTGTGCGGACAGGTGAGCTCTCGATAGAACTTCATCAATTTGAGTCGGTTAGGTATCCGTATAAATCACTTCGTGATCATCAGATATCATCAGTTTGTATGTAGATCTCCCCAAAGCAAGGTTTTTGCTCTTAATCCTTACACTGACCGTGCGATCACTTCAATGATTGGCTATGGAAGAAGCGTTTCCTCTCAGATTGAAAAGGGATGAGGATAGGTCTGCCACGCTAGCGAAATGAAATTAGGAAATACATTGGTCTCATCGAAAATTATAATTATTTTTTAAATTCAAGCATTACGATGTTTGCGATGTTTTTCTTCACTATAACCCATTTTTTTTTATTTTTAAACGCACACATATTTTTTTTAGAATTAAGGCCCTCCTCGATTTGTACCTAGGATCTCCGAAATGGGAGTTGGAATTCTAAACCATTAGACCGTCAATCCTTACACTCTGCATGTATTGCACGCATTATTATTAGGTTAACACAACATTACTCAACTAATTAGGAGTATCAAAGGGCGATCTATGATTTCATCATTTTGAGACAAGACGCATCATCATCATCAGCCTGTTTCCGTCCACTGCTGGACCTAAGCCTCCCCAATGGCACGCCACCGAGCTGGATCTTCAGCTGTTCGCATCCAACCGCTGCCAGCCACCTTGCGTATATCGTCACTCACGTCACGTCCTATAGAGAAGACACGTATTCCTACAAAGGAACGATAAAAGTATCGAAAAGAAGGGCAAAAGAAGAGCGGTTATTTTCTAAACGACAGTATAATTATAATACAGATCTCGTGAAATATTCATGAATTTTCTGCTTTGTGATTCTCACATCTTATGACGAGTTAGGATGTAGGAACATGTATAAGTCAAACTATAGATAATCGCAAGAACACGTGAGAAAAATTTTCGCAATGAAATTCCGCTAGCTATTCTATATGGCGTTCGGTTCTAATTGTGATAGCGTAACTGCAATAAAGATCCCATGATTCAGAAAGCATGTGGTGCCATCTCTTATCTAACATTGAAAGCTCAGCATTACGAATAGATAGGATCAAATAAAATTGTCTTCTAAGGCGTGTGAAGTCTTCCAACCCGTCCTTGCCCAGCGTGGCCGACTACTC
>DWFO01001955.1:0-14639 GCA_018246595.1 Mimoniades nurscia nurscia | reverse complement strand
CTATCTCTTCGGGGATTACAAGCTTGATGCTACCTTAATATTAATAATATAGTATTAATATATACATTGCTATATCTGTCATACATCAATAAAGTAATATCAGCTAATTGTAATAGTGTTTCTGAAATAATACTTAGTTGTGACGTCATCGTTTGTTACATTGCCACTTCGCACATAGTTCGCTTCTCTTTAGCGGTGAAGCACGTGTTCGCTTGCTCGATCTTATTGATACCAATTTATTTTCGAAGTTCGGCAGGAAATATTCATTTTTCTGTAACGACTCCCCTCCCCTACCTTATGGTTTGAAAATTTTTATTTAACGAGCGCGGTCGTTTCTTATGCTACTTGGATATAAATTGAGAATTTTTTCTTTGTAACTGTACGTTGTAATATTTTGTTGATTGTACATTTCGTACGAAAATATGTACATTATTATGTCGATTACTATTTTTTTTTATTATAATGTATAGTACAGTCGAATAGAATGGTGTTTTGTTCTGCGTTTAAATATTATAATAACAGCAACATAAGTTCACGACAGTATTTCCTCGTAAGGGTAAGCAGAGGAGTATAGCACACTCTGATATTTCAGCAGCTACGTTTACATCCCTACATGCAATAGGTGGTGAGTCTATACACCGGACACAAATCCAGACTCCTAGCGACTACTAGAAATTTGAAATCAATAAAATCTCTAAAACTAGGACTTCTCTACCTGCAGTCGCGCTCGCAACCTACTCGGCCAACGAGGCAGTCAAACAAAAGATATAAAGATATTATGCAAAACAAAGTAAACTAAAAAAAAAACAGAAAACGAAACAAACATAAAAATTAAAAGCTATAAAATAAACAGGGATACTTATACAAAAAAATAAAAAAAATGTAGAAATAAAAATTTATATAAAACAGTATAGTAACGGTAGCAGAAACGTCGAACAGAACACACCATATTCCTCCCGTTCTCAACAATTGGCGAAAATTGAGGCAATTCGCAACGGGCGGAATTGCTCGCAATTTTTTATTCGATACATATCTATTGGGTTTCAATGCGTGTATCTGTTTGCGTCACAACAAAACACAATTATATCAGATATTGTAAAAAGAATGCAATTTGCTTGTTTATACCTAACAATTGGTAACAAAGTGTTATATTTTGATAAGGTAATACACTAGAATACTAACGTCCACAAAGAGAGTGATGAATGTAGAAGAAGCGTGTTCAGATATGTGTTATATAAGGATGTATCTGTAATATATTTAATATGTAATGTAAAATGTTAAATATGTGATGTAAAATGTAAAAGGATAGATACATTTGGCCTTCGATGCTTTATGATCAGACCGTAAAGTACCTAACTCTACCATACACTAATTCATCACCACCATCATCACCTCGTCATCATCATCAACAGTCTATTCCCGTCCACAGCTGGACACAGGCCTCTCCAACAACCCGCCACTGAGCTCGATCTCCAGCTCTCCGCATTGTGTTAAAACTTCTACGTCTTCAGTTTAACAATCTCAGTATCGCATTGAACACTCTCGTACTGTTATATTTACGAAAGATATAATTTTCCAATTTTCAAATACATTGCTCCGTAGAACAACGCTTAGCTGTCGCAGTTCAGAATGGGTATAAAGCATTTGGTGTTTGCAGTACTGTTATAACATTGGACTCTATCATTTATTAGCATTATCATTTTCATTTGATCTAAACGCACAAAATTTACGCATGTACAGGTAGTAGACTTAACCATCTACGTACATGCAATTTATCTACCTTTTACGTGCATACAATAATACATACCTATCTTCACGCCAGGTCCATTGCGGGGTAGGCAGAGAGCACAGAGTGAGAAATATGATAATACAAATACCAAATACAATAATATGATGGAGATAAAAACTACTTCATCACCTTGATCACAGGAAGATACTTGTAATGTGAAGAACGAAATCATCTTTAAAAATTTATAAAACTCAACAAAGCTTCCTGCATTATAACTGTTATTTAAACTGTTATCCACACTGTTTATAATATTCTCCATTAGTTTATTGCAGAAACTGCTAATTCGTGGTGCATCTAATAACCTTTCTAGACTTCAAAATTCTACTTCTTAGGACCAGATGTTCTATAAATGATAGGTAGATACCATAACAGGAGACAGGCTCGTTGTCTAAATAGGGTTAAGGAATTAATCAAATAAAAAAAATGTATATAATCTCATGTGATTATGGCCAGTAATTAACAAGTATATTTAGGCATGAAAATAAGCGAGTACCTATTGAATTTTAATTATGAACGTCAAATATGTTCACATTAACAGGAAACTAAAATTCAAATACTGCAGAGGAAACGTCGTATCACGGGAGGAATCAAACGCCGGAAGCGGAAAGGAGCGTATTTTTACGAATTTGAATTTCGAACTCTGGCTACTTCCGCTGCGGAAACTCGCAGCTTTTCCGAGATGGAAGTTTTAAATTATAAACACTTTTGCTATGTACATACATGAGAAACCGTGATGCGTTAAAATTTGTATTGAATTTTATAAATATAAGGTTTATACTCGAATAATAGGTAATTATAATGAGTATGATTCAATGTTGTATGCTCACTTAAATCGATGTGAAATAAATCAGCTAACAACTGGTGCTTTCTGAAAGTACCTGAAACACTGCAAGTGCCTGCTCTGCGTATTCGTCATACAAATATTAAATTTTTATAATAATACGAAATTTTCACATGCGTTTTCACTTGCGTTCTCCAAAGGGGTAGGCAGAGGAATGCATATCTCCCAAGTTTTATTTATGATTATTTATCCTATAATGTAATTACCAGTGAAATTATAATAATCCAAATAAATAAATTTGAATTTTAATATTAACTTTCACTTAAATAATAAAAGCGATCAAAATAGCAAAAATACAAGTGACGTAAATATAGAAACAAACCGGAAATTCCACACACCACATTTAAACGATCTCTACATACCTCTTAAACGGTACGGTATTGCTATTAGAAAAAAAAGGCCCCAAGAAAGAAAAATATCAAATCGAGTTGCAAATGCCATATAATAAATTCCGGGAGAAACATAACAGAGTCAATATAAATAGTTGGGACGGAACCCTTGGATCTGCATCTCTACATCAATCTCTATTACCGCTGGTACGCTTCATAAGAGGGTATAGCATTATATTGAAAAAACTGTATCGTTTGTATATAATATGCTTATTAACAATATTAACATAATTTATTTAAAGTAGAGTTTAATATTATTTATTTAAAAAATAGAATTTAACTGGTGAAATGTGACAGTTTACTACACCACTCTGCTTACTTCTTCGGGGATTACAGGCGTGATGTTACGTTTATAGTTTATGATTATTATGTTAGCTGCAGACACGTTCTAGAAGTCTCAATACTGGTTTGTTATCGTCGGAGCAACGTGGCGAAGGCGTTTTAGAAGGGTGGAGCACCGCGTCCACTGCGCTGTTGGATCACGAACTGGAACAAAATTAACCGTTACGGATAACATGTTTGTTACTCACACATCCCACCATAATTAAGATTTTCTAACACCATTATTTTATGGATCCTATTTCCGAATGAGGCCTAGACCTACAGTACCTACATCTCTCTATTTAGTTCCAAACTTAAACTATTACAAACGATAATCTTTCACAAATATTCGCAATACAGATAGATCTCAATTTATTATTATACACATGAGAATAATACCTCTATTTTCCTGACATGGAGCCGCTATCATATAAAACTTTGCCTTTCTCAGTATTGCGATTTGAAGAGCAAATCAATGTCAGCCAGAATAGCCATACGTCACACGGTTAGATTAAGGTATGTGTATGATAGCAGACGGAAAGCGAGTAAGCGTCTTATAAAAGATTAGTTGGCACGTGCGTTCGTTCAAATGAACTTACATATTCGTTTAAGCTCAATTTCACTCGTAATGATGAAGAAAATTAAACACATTTACACTTTTATTTATATCACTAATATATAGCTGTGACAATATGTGTAGTTTTTTTTTATTAAAATTTTTTTTAGGGATAAAATTGTAGAAAGCATGAGTGGTAGAACCGTCTGACGGATGGCGACTCGGTTCGCCCCCGAGCAGGGATGCTTTTACAAGCACTCCAATGCTAATTCGCAGTGCTTCCACTTTAGTGTTTTAGGTTAAAAATGGAATATTCAGTCGTGAACTATTGCAATATATTCCTGAGATTTACGATTATTTGCAAGAAAAGTCAGTAAGTGATATCTTCATGTTTTAGAGTTTTAAAAGTATAACGTACAAAGATTTCTCCTCACGTATTAATATATAGAGGCCTTAGTAAAAGATCGTTTATCGCATATCCCATTCCAATAAGACAAGTGGTTCCATCGTACATCATTTCCATTCCGCTCACAATAGCACAAATGTCGGTTTGATGTCGGTTTCCTGTGCCCCTGCGCCCGGCTTACTTGTATTCGCTCCCTGCATATACTTTCCTTTTCCAAGTTTCACCGTCACAGCTAAGTTTGGTGTCCTCCGTATTGGTTTCGTATGCACTGAGACGCTGAAATATGACAGAAGTATGGAAAAATTGGAAAGCTGTAGAAAATGTAGTAAATATTTTTTTAAGCAGCATTTGTAATTTTTTTTTAGATTTATGTAGCTTTGTAGATAAGCCTGATTACCTGAATAAGAATTTTTATATATATAATTTTACACATAAACATGAGTGAAATGCTCATTCTTATTACAGAAATGATTTTTATCGTGGTCGGGAATGAAATACATAACCCTCTCTGAGCAATTAAGATTGCTAACCAAACTATAAGTTTTTTAAATTACATACACAGAAAAAATAATACTGTTACAATCATCTCGACAAATTAAAAAAACCAGTCTCGCATCTTCCTGCGCGTTTATACAACTTATTGCCACAAACATTTCAATAGCCTGATTGAATCGGTATAAAGTATAAGAAAACATCGCGACTCTACCAATCAAATCTCACTTACGGAAAAGGAAGGATGGAAAAAGACATATCGCATAAAGGAAATTCCAATTTACATACGTACATGTCAAACGGGCGCCTCGGGCCGTGCCGAGGAAATTGAGAAAGATGCCACAAATTACGTTTGATTTTATTTCACAATTTCTTTCCGATAGGTTCATTTGCGAAAGGTCTTATGAGGCGTACAAGTGTATAGCTGTTACGTCACTCGATGGTAGAGTCGATATTAATGTGAGCTGGATATGTCATGATTTTTTGTTGGAAAACATACGGGAGATTATTTCTTGCTTTTCTGTGACTTCTAGTACTAATGTGTTGAAACAATGACCAAATAAGGGTTGTTGCAACCTGATTGTTTATTGTCGTATTCAAGTTTAATGAGTTTAATAACCAACAAGTAACGCTACATATTTTTTGGACAAAATAACTAATTACCATCAACGCTATTACCGTTTTATGTATACATATGAATTTCATCTGATTATGGAATAAATATAGCTGTTCAACACAGCTATGGTCTAACCCCGCTGACCTATTGCGGATTGGCAAACCCTTTGGTGATCTTAGTAGATATATTAAGACGAACTCGAATTTATGCGGCTTCCTAATATTTTCCTGCAACATTATGCCAAGGGATACTTAATCTAAGAATGCACATAACTTTGTAGAGAACGAGGTGAGTATCTGGATTGGAACCCAGAGCAGCAATAGTTTATGACCAACAGGGCACTCGCTCTTCAAGTGAACATTTTATTTGTAAATGCATAAATGCTCACAAAATTCTCCCGTATGTTTCCACCCCAAGGAAAACTCGGAGCCTAATGTTCGATTCTTGACGTATATCGAATGTGATCTTTTTTGTCGCTGCTTGTAATGGAAGCCGTGAGGGTGCGGGGGATGGAGCCCTTAAACGACGTGCGTTATTGATGTGTCTTTTTTTTGTCTCCAGATAAACATGTCTGATCCTGTTTCGTGTAATGGTGTTGATTTAACAGAATTATTCCGGGTGCGCGCCCGTGCTGCGATCCTGTGGTTTTGATATGTAGATTTGGTTGAGGGTATTGTTAAATGGATAACGAGTATTTAAGATTACAGTACGTAGGTTCGACACGTGCTATACGCTTTTGTACGATCGGTATTTAAGTGTATTTAATAATGGCTCTTTGACCTTATGTAAGCAAAACGTTTTGCTTACATAAGGTGGCTCAAATGAATTGTTTATCTAAACATTAAATTAAAGCAATTTCTTCTGATGATACTTAACTTGAACTTCCTTAACTGCATGTCACCAGTATATACTGGTGTGTGGAAGTACCTTAGAAGTACTTATGAAATTTTATTTTTAAACGTTTCCTAAGTATATCTAATATAAACGATTTAACTGTGTGCCAGCGTAACTCATGCATGCGTTTTTGGATTAGCCCGACTAGTTTCTAATTTGTCCAGAATCCTTCTTCACGAACTCCTGGATAGCAGCTAGTTCACGGTGGAACCTCTTTCCTTAATAATTAGAATAAGTCAAACCACAATAAAATAATACTTATGAGAACTTTCTCTTACAGGTTTTCTTTAAATCCCGAGAAGAGCAGCCTAAGCATCAATATTGTAGTTTAAGCTTTACTTGTGCAAATTTCATAAATACCATAAACTATAGCTGAACGTAATATAGAGACATATGACATATGTGTCATGAGCGTACCTTTCACTTCGCTAATGATAGAGCCGCCCTAAATAAATAATAAAAAAGGCATCAGCTCACCGGATCATTCGCGTCACGTGCGGGTATGATCTGCGGCGGATATTCTTCAAACCACGCGACATCCGTCACTCTGATAGCGCTATTTACCTAGCCGCGTAAGAGCCGATACGTAGAGTCATGTAGAGTTAGACATGAATCTAACTTCATCAGATTGAACTACTATACATATGCTTCTTATATTAATATAAGCTATTGATTAATATTAAACTATTTGAAGTTTTTAATGCACTTTATGCTTACTTTATAATAAACAGAATTATGAATTTTTTCAAATAGAGTTAATCAAAGGATTGATACACCTTTTCAAATCTATATATAAAGTGGTTTTCAATGGATATTCACATATTCATACTCGAAGCCACTACTAGAAAACTCCTAACTGCCTCGTTGGTAGTGTTGGTTGCAAGTGTGTTTGCCGAAGGGGAGGTCCTGGGATCGATCCCCATATATTATTTTCTCATTTAGATAAATATTATATAATATGTCTATAATATGAATACTATAGACGTTTAAACATGTCTGGTGTTCATGATGATAATAATGATGACATGGCCTATTAATAGAAGACTGTGCCATGTCTAAACTAAGTAATGACTGCAGCAAGGAAAGAGTCCCAGCATCACGTAGCGGACATTCGCCGCGGCAAGAATACGACTCTGTCTATATGCTTTATGGTTGCGGATTTACGAGGGAATCCGCGGGCCGGCGTTGTAGCGCGCGGCTAATGAAGTATACCGGCCCTTTAATAAGAAACGTGGGAGTAACCTACATAAACGTACGCACGCCTGTATCTTCCAGAAGGGATAGGCAGAGGAGTGCAGTGCAATCCCATGTATCAGTTACGTTTTCGTCTTACCGTAGAATACGAGTTGAGCCTTTTGCCATACGCCGGCCAAAAATTCACACTCCGAGCTGCTGAGAATTTTAAGTTAAAAAAAACTAACAACATTTGACTCAGGGATTGAACCTAGGATATCACGTTCAGCAATCGCGCTAGAAATCACTCGACCAACGACGTGGTCCCCTACATAGACAATGCATTCGAATGTCGAATATGATAAATTTTTATACAAAAATGTGAAAGATCAAATCAATCGCTCTCTAACTAAATGATTCATTTAAATCCATTTAGTCACACTCTCTATAATATTGCATATTTTTCTTATCAAACATTTAATATTGATGTTTTCCTGTAAATATGCAGATACCTACGGTGTGATGTATAAACGAGTAAACATGAAAGATACTCTAACACTATTGAGACTCGAATATCTCGATATGAAGGTAACAAGTCAAGAAGCAGCGTAGTAACTAACATCTCCAACACTAGTTATGTACATACGTCTTGGTGAAAGTTTCCAAACGTCCGGCGCAAGTTGTACGATTGTCCGTTTGTTGTAAGTTTGTCCGAATGTCCGCTAACTTCTCACATATTGTCCGGTTTGCGCCGACCGGACATTGTCCGAAGATTATGAGGATTCGAGTTTGAAACTTGGAACTTGTCTTTGTCGGTGTGCCCATTGTATTAGCTAATCTTTGAAACTTGACACTACGTTGAAATTGAGCGATATTTGTTTGTAATATGACATTTCTAAATCAGAATATGAGTTATACTCAATATTATTTATTAAAGTCTTTACAGAACTAACAGATCGTAGATTCAAATCCTGGGTAGTGTTGGATTTTTCTAACTAGATTTTCTAGTTAAAATTACTAGTAGTAGCTCGGAGTCTGAATATGTGTCCGGTGTATGGCAATAGACTCACCACTTACACCGTAGTGAGACGTAAAAACGTAACTGACAAAACGTGGGAGTGTACTACACTCCTCTGCCTACCTTCTCATTGATTACAGGCGTGATGTTACATACATGACATTTATTTATACATACATATTTACATTTGATACATTTCTCACTTGCGTTGATTTATACTGATCAAATATGCCAACACGTCAGTTTCATGCAACACAAATAAATATTGACACGAATAATCTTAGTCATTAATTATTTAAACAAGCATAAAATGCTGAATCCACGTACATTGTCCTAACGTTTGTTACGTTGTCTATCTCACGTCACGTATTTGAAACATCGGAATGTGAGTTTTGGAATCGCGTTGTAGGAACAGTCTTTATAAACAAACGCTAATAATAAATCATTGAGTTGTTCATGTAATTAGAGAAGCCGTTTCTTTATATATAATTTTATAGCAAATCTAAAGGTAAAGTAGCCGCTGCCACCAGTATGATCTGCATTTTACTCCACACATTACTGTTAGAGACCGTCAGTTCACTTAGAATTTATTGTTAATAAGATTATCAGTTAGTATTACTTGTTAATAAGATAATCTGTTAGTATTAATTGTTAATAAGTCTATCAGTTAGTATTAATTGGTAACTGGACAAGTTAATAATATTGGTCTATACAGTATTACATTAATACAAGTGCAGTTAGGAATAATTAGTAGGTACTTGTCTTTTTTGCAGTTGGTTACAGAACTTCTGAGGACTGTGTTGATCGCCATTAGTATACTCCTGGGCGTACAATCTCACCTTTCTACCCGAAATATAGCTTTTGTTTTGTTATAGAAAATGCACGCTGATCATTCTTTAGTCTCTAGGCTCTTCTCTAGGATCTCTCTAGGATCTAGGATCATTCTTTAGTCTCTAGGCTCTTGTTCCAGTGGTTATTTCCATATTTATTTCCGGTTCCTCTACTATTGGGCAACCTATCAATATTTTATAATTGACAGAACATTCTTTTAAAAGATAAATCTTATAAAGTTTTCTGTTTTTACAATTTTTCAGAAATACTTGAACACCAAAAAGCCAACCCCTATTAAAACGTCACGTAGCCGGCCAATTTAACACTCAATTTGTATTAAAAAGCCAACAGGAATTCGGAAAAGGGGTGAAAAAATATCGAAATCGAGAGAGGAATGAAATATTCTGAGGGAGAGTTCGTTTGTGAAAATTTATTCAGGAAAATTGAGATCTTCGGTTACCGCTCCATTTAACGTTGAAGACAAATTACAGTGTAATAATATTGTTTTTGGATTTTATTCTTCATAGTGTTCCAGGAAATTATACAGAGCGGCAGAGTCGTTCCGGTGTCTGTTTTGAAATTAGCATATCCACTTCTGGATATTTATTATTTATTTATATGTATAATACTTTCTCAAACGTCCGTTCCGCCATTACTAAAAAGATAGACCTCTAATAAAATATTAAAACGAAACGAAAGAAGCAAGAAAAGTATCTTGTTTTAATTCTATTTATGCATTACACAGTAAAAACAAAGAATATCACCATGAACAATTCTACACGAGTAGGTACTACCCACTTATTCTATACTGAAATTTTCCAGTTGGGCCACTCACAGATACATCGTGAGGTAAGGCCGACCTAGAATGTACAGATACAGAGATACAATATATTTATGTGAATCTTCTTTCTTTTATTAATATTCTACTACGTATTTGATTTAACTCAGTTACCTGTAAATATTTGAATAATTAATTTGTGATTGTATGAATGTGACAATAATACATAGTTTAATATTATGTTCAGGCTTGAATGCCTCGTGTATGTCAATAGGCGCACCCCCTATTACATAGTGGGACTTTCACGTAACAGGTCAAGCGTGGAAGTGTACTACGCTTCTCAGCCTAACTCCCGGGAATAACCCGGGAATCGAACCCAGGACCTGCCGTTCGGTAGTCGCATTTGCAACCAACACGACCAGCGAGGCAGTCAAAATAAGTATATTCAAATGCAACATATTAATGCCCAACAATGTCGCCCTCCTACCAGACGGTCTGAGAACTTGAAGAAGACAGCGGGCTACTGCTAGATGGGGAAGGCTCAGGATCGAGAGGAGTGGCACCGATTAGAGCAGACCTATGTGCAGCAATGCACCTCTAAAACCTGATGATGGTGATGATAATGATGAATGCATAACAACAATGCTAAGTTTGCTGCTCAATACCTAATCGGCCCCGAATACTCATCATGAGTATACAAATTGAAGTTTTATAAATGAGCGCCTAATATTAAATTACAGCAACTAGTGAACAGCCAAAACCGATCGGATGTAAGGCTAAATTGCCACCAACACAGAGCTAAAGCGAAGCGTCACGATTTACATTTAAGCTTCAATATCATTATTGAATTCCATCTATGTATATTAAGGCACGTGCAATTTTGTATACAGGAAATATAAAGATGCGGGGCGTAGCACGCATTGCCGCGTCATATTCGGACCAAATGTATATTGTGTTGACAATTTTAATTAAACAAATTTGCACGTTAATTAATGGAGATAAGAGTCAATATGCTACTACAATTTAACTACATGTCGCGATGCTTCGCTTCGACTCCACGCTACTGGGAATTGAGGTTTACGCTGAAGTTCTGTAAGAGAAAGAAAAGAAAAACTTCAACTGACCAATTGGTGTAGTTGTTAGTGATGCTAACTGTTGACCAGCAGGTTTTGTGTTCGATTCCCATAAAATATATTTTAACTAGACGACTACCAGTCGAAAAGCTATATTAGATAATTTCATATTTTAGAAACTTTATTATTATTAAGAATTCGATATTCGCCTAACACGAGAACGTAATAAGATATCTTAAAGCAAGATAACAATTTCTTCATCAACATTAGTTCCAATGTTACTTAATACGATTACGAACGATCGCGAAATAAACACAACAATGTTCCGTAGAGTACAGTTTCGCTGGGAGTGAGTTTAGTGAGCTTTTTACGCATACAATGATACAATCCAAGGTAGTGCATCGGCACATCAGCAGAGGTGAGGACGATAAAATGGCAACAAACCGGGAAACTGCGGATTGATGGAGCCCTAACTGTTAGGGAGACTGTACACTGGCCCGCAACCTGGCCCTTGTGGGTGAAAATTCGTATAATCAATTAGGATTCCATTTATATAACATTTATTTACAACGGGTTCGCTTCGTCAACCAATCAACCCTTGCTGAAAATTATTTAATTGAAGATATGCCATAAGATTGATATATAATAAATGAACTCTTACCCATGAAAATAATACATTAAAAAAGTATTAATAAAATATTACAATATTCATATTATTATTGTATGAAACCCATTTTAAATGGCACTCCCAAAGTAACTTCTGCATGAGCTCTGAGGGTATTTTTCTTAATAAAATTAAATTCAAATTCATTGAAAATATGTATATCTGTCCATTTAAAAAAAAGGAAGGCGAGTATACATTGGTTTTTTTAGAATATACGCGTAATAATATCAAAGCAGCGTAATAAAATTGTTTTTCGAAGCTATCATTCGTTCATGGCTTTCTGTATGACGGTCAGTGCACCGGCTACTTTAAAAAGCCTCTAAGAAGGCTCAGATTGATACAAATATAAAATTGCTAAGTGAGGCTAAATGTCTCCCGTGATGTCGTAAAGTCCGCGCCATTGGTTTCGGAATGTCTCAAGGTTGTTGATCCATCAACATTACGAATCATTGATTCTATTCGAAGAATGTACTGTGTTAAATTTATAAAAGCTTTTTTTATCATTTTATAATATATCTTTCCTTCTGTTACCTCAACTTATAAGGACAGTATTTTAACTGATGGCTAAATACAAAAAAAATATATCATCATCAATTACAAATATATTATTATCAACTAAACATTAAATGTCATTTATCAATATTACAAATTAAATACTACGGGATTTACCATTGAGATTCGTAATACGCTAACAATAAAAAAGAAATTGATGAATGAAAAATTCCGTGGTTCTGGATTGAAAGATTAGTTATCCTTGTAGATATTATTTTGTATTTTAATTCTTTGCAACTATTGTTATATTTATTAACCGAATAAATATGTGTTAGTAGTTGCCCCAGTAAAAGACGATCGCAAGGTATTATATTAATATGAATAATTATAATATATAGTATTATATTAATATGAATAATTTTAATAGTAATAACTTGGATAATTTCAGTCTCGGCTATGTGATACGTAATTAGGCAGTCTATGCTATGGTAACCAGACAGCTGATTAACTACATACATATAATTAGGTATTAAATAAATTTAAATACTTATATATTTTTTTTGTCTACGCGTAAAAATAGTTTTACGCTTACAAAACAAATCTTCTCATAAATACAACTCGTTCTTATCAGACATACATTTGTCCTTGGCAGGAATCGAACCCCTTCCCCCTCTTCCGTTCAGCTACCCGTTGACTACCGAGACTATAACCTTTTTGATTATATATGAAATACATTTTATTTAGACTAATAAAATCCATAGATAATGCAAAAACTATCTTCAAAGCTCACAAAACCCATATCAATTTCGGAATACCATAAAACAATGGGGTGATTTGTAACTTCTTCGCGGCTCGCGCAGCCATTTATTGGTGTCATAAAAATTGGATCGCCCTCTCTCACGTTGACCACACTCTATGTCAAAACTAATACACGCATTCGGATATGTTCGTTTAAACATTTTAAACTCTTAACACTCACCGTGGTATCTACATATATAGCCTTCCAACCACATTGTCGTCTGATTAAAATAGTAATTAACCAAGAACATTGATTTTTTTGTTTGTGCAGATGCCGTCTAATTACCTAAGCACCAGGCTCTACTTGTTTTCTGATCATGTCGCCTTTAAAAATATTAAAGTCAACAGACAACTCTACGAATTTAATTATACATATAGATGAGGCGGATAGTAAAATTTTTACATCCCCTTAAGTTCCCGGAATTTGATACCGCTCTTCAAATGTTAAATGAAAGGTTAAATTTTGTGGGTATGAATAATTCAATAGAATCAAAATTTGTAGGCCTTATATTGTCTGCTTTCTCCGTTATTTTACGTAGAGGTAACTTAGGTTTACTTAATCAAGTACTATGTAGGTACAAACATATTTGTTACGTTAAGTATTTATTGGTGAACGGAACGTGAATGGTCATTACAGTTGTGGTGATTTTAATCTTATAATGGTAGGGTGAAAATAACAAAGTTTCGAAATTTTATATACATATTACGACAAATGTTTATATAAATTAACATTATGTTATGTTATTGTTATTATTATTGTTATTCGTTTAAAAATTATAAAGACCGAACTAAATTTAAGAAAGAATAAAAAATCTTATCTTATCTAATCTTGTACATAGGTGCCCCCTTTTATGACCCCCGTTTGATGACCCCCCTTTAGCATTGCTAGGAAGGAAGCTCTTCATGACGATTGCAGCAAAATGTAGCAGTGCGCTTAATGTACAGACTAGGTATGACTGTTATAATAGTTTATAACTGTGTTGTATAACTAATAATAAGGAAATACGCGCGCGTCTGTGAGTGCGTGCGCGCGTACGTTATCGTGTGTGGGTGTGAGCGTGTGTGCGTGCGCATATGCATGCGTCTGTGTATGTGTTCCCTATAGTTTCCCTATTAAAATTTACCAATCGTGGAGGAAATTTTAAAATAATGGATTAGCATATCCTAATTTTGTATCTTAACTATATACCTACATTTTTCTCTATATTAACTAAATGCACGGAATTCTCATAAGGCGGTCGTTAGAGAGCAATAAAATCACTTAAGGGATTTTAATTACAAAAGTAATAGTCGATATCATTGGACAATATTATTAAAATAAATTTTGCGTGCGTGCTTTGAAGTTTATGAACACACACACCCACACACACACACACACACACACACACACACACACTCACACACACACACACTCACACACACACACACACACACACACGCACTGGACTTACGTCTAAAGTCGGAACACTGATAAATATAATACATTTATCAACAATACATTTCAGGAA
>DWFO01001954.1:0-14641 GCA_018246595.1 Mimoniades nurscia nurscia | reverse complement strand
TTGACATATTTAGACATTATTATTAACCATATATGATTGCTTCGCTTCAACATATCTGATGGCAGGGAACTAGACCGACTCCCTGCCAGCACTGGTTCACGCAGTAGCCACGGACATCTGGACACTCTGCCATTTTAGCCCACGTAAGCATCAAAGAAGCTCGGGTTACCGCAAGCAGACGGCTCATGAACTACATAATTATACATTTATGGCAATAGAATCTTGGACTAGTCCAAGGGACGTATATCACAACACAACTAGTGAAAACTGAGAATACCACATTCCTTCGGCTAGCCTTTCCAAGAAATACCACATTCCTTCGGCTAGCCTTTCCAAGAAATACAGGTATGTAAAGAAATATTGCCGGATACACTTGTACACTTTATTAATAATAACTACTTGGTAATGCGTCTGTACTCCGCGAAGCTCAGTACGAGAGTGGCGTTAACTCCGCGTAGTCCAACCAAGAAGGCACATGCACCGGATGCACTGACGTATGTCACATGACGTCATCTGCAGTCAATACGCCATCTAGCGAAGACGAGAGTAGCATTAATACCGGATATACGCCATCTAGCGACGAATGCGACGATAGGCATGATACTTCTATAATATGCGCTTACATAGACACTATTTTTATTATTTCAGAAAAGAAAAAATGTTAAATTACAATTGCCGCACAAACAAACACGTGGATTACGCAAGTGAACCACGGCGCATTACGTCACGATATCTAGTACACGCAACAGAATAGCGGTAGAAAAAAAAAACGTTCATTGCGCGACGATGACCGATTTGCCAAGATGGCTATTAGCGCCACACAACAGTTAATGAATAGACACTGACGGCGTACACTGAACCTGTGTATTCTCCCGCCAACCAGAACCTTCTCGGAATACAGTGATCTATGCAGATAGCAGATCTGTTTACTCAGAATAAGTCTTTCTTATGTGCAATAGAACAATATGTGATGCCTAGATCCGAAATAGTTCCGAAATAAGAGCCGAAAATTTTCCGAAAATGCGTAGTTTGAGATCATACGGCCGTATGTGAGATCCCAAGATATAATTATATTTACTGAACATAATATACTTCTGATGGGATAATTGTACAATTCTGTACACCTGAAAAACTGCCATTGTCATTTTTGATACGGTATACTTTGAATTAAAAAACACGAAAAAATTTCAACATACGTCATAAACCTAAATGCAAAGCTTAATCGATAACATTCTAAACTTCAACATTATGTAGTAAGGCGTTAAGCCAACTGTGAAATGTGGCGCGAAAACAAATTCTAAATACAAATAATAGTTAAATTTAATGTTATGTTTATTCGAAACACCTTTATTTTATGAACTCTAAATGATATTATATATTGTAAAAAACACGTAATACAGAAGCTGATGATTCATACCCCGCGAATTTTTATATCGGAATCAATTGTTATATTTTCTTTAATAGTCATAGGTTCTACTACAATTTAGAAAATGAGTGAATGAAGGATATTTATAACAATATTTATTTTACCATATGACATAAATAAACGTGTTACGTCCGTTTCCGGAGACATATAACTTAGGTCTCTTCGAAGTATCAGTGGATGGGCCATGCGTGGCTCATGTTAGAAAATATCGGCGCTTTCCATCAGGCGGGAGATAGCGGCCGAACGCCAGCCTGTCATGTAACGCAGCAATAATAATAGAGTCATTCGTCCTTCTACTCAAGTCCTGGGATCAAATCCTATAGAGCGCCTCTTTTTTTGTAAAATTATTACCGTTGTAACGATTAAATACCACTTGATGTAACGATGAAGGAAAATATCGCGAAGAAACCGGCACGCCTTAGAGTTCTCCATAATGTTCTCCCAATCGTGTGAAATCAAACAACCCGCACTTGGCCCACGAGACACACTATGGACTTAACCTTTCTTTTTCGGAGAGGAAACTCATACACAGAAGTCGAACTATGAAAAGCTTGGTGACGATGTTGTTGGTGATCACCAAAGAGATCTAGATGCAATGAAACTAATTACTGTACCGACGATCATAGACGGAACAATAATTAATTTTATGACATGTATACCATAGTGATGATTTTGGACTTTTTGAGTTAGTAGAAAAATGCAGTTGAAACGGAATAATTAAAAAAACACATCTAAAATGGCGGCTCTAATCACGTCGGCGCACAAGTACATTATTATTATTTACACTTACACATGCGCGCACTGCGTACAAAAAAATATATTCAATCTAGATTTGCCTTCGCTGTCTTGATGCGCTGAATCACGAAAATCCTGTTAGATAAACGTCTAATAGACATGTAACGAGAAACAATAAAACGATAACGAATCAACATATCACACATCTTTCATTGAGATTTTAAAAAAAGTTCACACTTTCCTTGCAATGTACATATGTATAAATTAAATTTCCACAGAGAATATAACATTTAGTGTACAAATAAAATATATAAGTAACTACAGCGTGTAGTAAAAATTTACTTTCTGTCATAAGAGTTGTAATTTTAGATTTGTTTCCTCAATAGTTCGGCTTCTGTTAACAATTGTGTCTAACAATAAATATTCAAATGCATGGAGTCAGTTACGTAACACGCCGAGCTAATGTTGACTGTGTGACGTAAAACTAAATTGTCTACTTTTGTCATAAATGTGTAAAAGTAACTTCTATTTCTGGGCGTAAACCACACAATGACGAAACGGTTCACACATGCACACTTTGGAATCAAATGTCTGTGTGTGAAAATGTTAGTACATATTATTATTGTTGGCACTGGAACAACGTAAATCGATAGACAAAATAGATAACCAACATAGCTAAGTGCATCATACAGCACGTTGTCTCATTGCAACTTGGAGTCCTTTGTCAAACGCGCCGCGGCAAACCCCCGTGATGGTTCTTACAAATCACAGGTGAAATCTTTGTTAACGTCGGTATCAGTAAACCGCCTCGGACCGAGTAAGAATAAATCCCCCGATCCCATGCCGAGATACCAGGGTTGTAGTAAGTGGCCACTGAATCCGGCCTGCTGTCTATCCGGCCCACCGGCCTGCGTGTCTGCAAGCAGCCATGTGAGAAGTCGTGCTTACAGATCTCCAGCACGCATTCCCCGGATGAAAATTATGGGTATAATACTCTTCAGGAGATACCTATAAGTTCTGTAGTGGACTTGGAAACGCTGTTCATGATAATGACAAACGATAGTTTTAATATTTTTTGATCATACGTATTGTAAGATACACATATTTCCCTCCTACTTTATTCTTCATACTTATTTCATCATACTGTAATAATGCACATAACTCCTATATAGGTCAACTTCCTCAAGCTCCCAAATTGGAAGACTGAGGATTAAGCCACTGGATTTATACAGACTATTAATGAGTAATTAAAAAGACTTAAAAAAATAGATTCTTCATAAAATTATACAACAATTTTTATATTAAGTAAGCTTTTTAACCTCGGAAGCGGGCGAGCGTAACTCAGTTTAAATGGGCAAACCGAAAGTGAGAATGTTTTCGTAATGCCTCTTACCTTAGAAGAGTATTGTTGTTGCCGTTCCTACTGCCTTTCGATATTTTCCTCTTTTTTTTCCTTACATAAAACAATATAATATTTTAAGTAAGTTGTTTTTGTGTACAGCAAACTCTATAGTTAAATAGGTTGGTACATTTTTTTTTCGATTGTAACATACACTACCGAAGGCCGGATTTATTTTTACAATTTATTTAAGTACCTACATAATTATTTCTTTCCTTGTCACTGCCTCGTTGGTCGTGTTGGTTACAAGTGCAAATGCCGATCGAGAGGTCTTGGGTTCAAAGGGATATAGGGTGGCATGCCTATTGGAACCTATTTACTAATTACTAAAGAAGGAGGAATTCAAGATATTTTTTTGGCCTTTTTTTAAATCCAATGACCTAGGGACTGGTTCTAAATTTCTCATTAGGTAATATCACTACATAGTATAAAACAAAGTGGCTTCCCGCTGTCTGTCTCTATGTATGCTTAGATCTGTAAAACTACGCAACGGATTTTGATGCGGTATTTTTTAATAGATAGCGTGATTCAAGAGTAAGGTTTACATGTATAATATAGTAGAGAAACACTGATAGTTATAGAGGTTTCTAAAGTAATGTCGTAAATAAAAAAAAATTGCGCTTACATTGCAAACGCTGGCTGAATCCTACGAGGTAGATCAAATAAATAACCATTTTTTATCTTTTACTTTTTGCGAAATATAATGGCTTATTTACGAAGCGATTTTAAGTGCAGGAACATAGCGGTTGCGGTGGTACCAGCCGTGCCTATAAAATAGCGGGTCATAATAAAATAATAAACTTAATTTTTTTTGTATTCATTGTATTACGTTTATAAAAGCTTAAATTAAATGGTAACACATTCTTTTAGGCGGTACGAAGTTTGTCGGGTCAGCTAGTATTTTTATATTTATGTATGAGAAAAATAAACAAGAACAGAAAGTGAATTAGGCTAAAAATTTTATCACATTCGAAATTTAAATCGCTTTCAAACACAGTAAAGAGAATGCAACTGAACTGTTATGGGTTATAAATATAAATACTAAAACAAAACTTAGTGCAATGTAGTAAAGCTAGCTAATTACGTAAGTTTGATGAAACTCTTGAAAGCATCACTTGCATACGGCTGCACCGATATGCAAATTTTTTTAACCTTTGCAACTGTAATAATTATGATTTCTGCCCTTTCCATAAGAGACCTGGACCCGGAGCGTTATAAAAATAATAATAGTTTGAGTGAGGCTTTTACCACAGATTTTTGTGTAAACTCAAGCTCGTACCATGTTTCAAAAACGGGATGGGCACTTATTATGCGCTTTTTTTTGGCTTTGTTTGTTACGGTCCTGAAATAATTTTCAAGAAAAATGAGGCTAGTCATTTCTCCTTCGTAAAAGGAAAGGAATAAAATTCTGTCAAACTGAAAAACCATGAGCTTAGTATGCGCCCTCGAGTCTCGATCATTACCGACTACAGAAACGACAAGATTGGTTAAACGTTACTAGGAGTACATAGATGAATGGCAAAAACGAAAATTTTAAAATTTTGTCCCATATGTCTGTTGTTATGTCACAGCTTTTCACACTTTGAATTAGAGATGGCAGGCATTATACCAGAGACTTATGATAATGATGATGATGTCAAGGCATTATTTCGATAAAATTGATAATTTATAGACATTACAAATAATTTTATTGGAGTTAAGACAGTATGAATTTGTTAAGTTCACAAGTATAATATTATGTTTAAAAAAATTTAATCTATTCACTTATTAATTCTATTCATTCATTCAACAATTTACACGTGTTGCACATCTGTACTTGTCAATGTGTCACCCCCTAAAGAGAATTTAAAGTTACAGAATTGAACTAAGATAACACCAACTAAAACTTGCGGGTTGTGCCAATATTATATTTTAAAACACAAATATTATATCAAATTTGTTTATATGAACTTATTTGATCACCTCACTGTTCAAGTGGTTGCAAACATGACTGCTAATCAAGTGGGCCTAGGTTCAATCCTGAGACAGCATTGTGCTATTGAATTTTTCCAAATGGAAATCCACAGTAGTAGCTTCGACTGCAGATTTGTGTCAGCATATGACAATAGACTCATCCCCTATTCCATGTTGGGACATATAAAATGACCAATGAATAATGGCAGTGTATTCCAGTCCTATGCCTATCCCTTCTAAAAAACACAGGTGTGATGTCATGTTACATGTTATGTTATTTAAGGTGGTGTCTATTACCCTTCACTACTTCTATAACATGAATAAAATATGAAAGGATAAAAAATGGCTTCACTCTTCTGCAATTATATGCATGAATATAAGAAAAAAATGTAACATCACGCCTTTAATCTCCAAAGAGGTAGGCAGAGGATTGTAGTACACCCCTATGTGTCTTCAGTAACGTTTATGTCCCACAGTGGAATAGGAGGTGAACCTATTGTCATACAAGACACATAAATGGAAATTTACAGCCACCACTAGAAATTCTAATTAGACAAGTCCAATAATACACTACCTACATGGGATTTGAACCAATGACCTAACATTCAGCAATCACACTTGCAACCAAATGGACAAACGAGACAGTCACAAGTACATAAGAAATATTAATATTTTTATATTGTCACAGGAGGTCTGCCCTCCCAGGTTAAACAATGAGCACAAATGGCAAATATATTTATGCTAACAGATTTTAAACTTGCCTTCTACATAAAATAAACATAGTATTAGTTATACACACATGACATTGATACTCATGTTTACTTGTCTTTGAATGAACATAAATATGAACAGAGTACTTAGTTCTATGAACTACACAACTCTTAGTAATAACTAGGAACTTGATTTCAGTTGATTTTGCTATTTATTACAATAACATAGGATTTTAAAGCTAAATTTCTTAATGGTTATACTTCTGCCACTAAATGTGTATCTCAGCACTGCAGGATCATTGATCACAGCTTTTTTTCTGAAGGAAACGGACAGCCTTATAAGGCCTTTGGTAGAATTTTTATTTGACTAAAGACACCAATCCCATCATTATTTTTCACTGACTCACAAGATTTTGTAGGTTTGGAAGGGTATCAATTCAATACAACTGCATTAGAAATCGGAAAACACTCCAGTCTTACAGATGGTTAGTTGAAAACTAGAGATTAACATATTATACTGACTTACAAGTCCAAATTGATTACACTCAATATCAATTCATTAAGCCAACGAAATCCTTTGTATTCAAAATGGACCTTCCTTCATTTCATGATTATAGTTTTCAAAACAAAACAAGAAAATTTAAAAACTCATTTTTGTCAATACATATGTATGTTTTTATTCACGAAGCTGCTTAGTGTATGCTTTACAATTGGCATCCAATATCAGAAAGATATATGTACCTATAGACATTTTCATAACTTTGATATAACATTATATCTTGTTAAGACCAAATTGTCAAATTTTTGAATGACTGAAAACTTTAAAACCATTGAAACATCTAGACATATACATACATGTGTATATACAGTAGTGAGCACATTATTACATGTCAAAGAACTTTAACTCACACATATTTATATGTGTATATATACACATGTAAAACTTCAACCAGTGCCATGTATTTTATGCAGAGTATGGTAGGGTTCAAAAGTTACAAAATGTTATTGTATGCAAATATGTAGTTGAAGTCTACAAAGTTGATAAGCATATAGTTGCCAGTGTGACAAATCTAATGCTAATATTGTAGAAAACTCTATAATAATAAATGATTTTTATCAATCATTAATATTTACACTGCCTCGTTGGTCATGTTGGTTGCAAGTGTGACTGCCGAACGGGAGGGCCTGGGTTCGATTCCCGGGTTGAGCACTACTAAATTTTTCTAATTTAGATTTTCTAGTAGTTGTTCGGAGTCTGGATATATGCCCGGTATATGGCAATAGGCTCACCACCTATTACATCGTGGGACTTAAAAATAACTGGTAAAGCATGGGAGTGTTCTACATTCCTCTGCCTACCTCTTCAGGAATTACAAGCATGATGTTACTTTTTTTATCAATATTTACATCTGCCACTCCATGCTTACTGCTCATTACATTTGTTGATCAATTGTAGAACATTTGTTACACAGATCATTAGTTGTTGGACTATTTCCTCTGTTCAATGCTAGTACACAGTTACAATAACAAGGAACCTTCTGGGCCAGGGTCCACATTTATAAACAGCACTTAACATGCGATTTAAACAATAGTCCATTAGCATGTTGCATATGTTTCATTGTTTGCCCACAAAGTCATTAGATTCTTGTGTAAAGTTTAGATTTGTAAGAGTTTACACTCATATCTTCCATAACATAGTTTGTTCTTTGCTCGCTCCAAACACACATACAAGTTTTGAGAAACCTGTTATAGTGCAGTATGTTTTATGTCTTAATGCGCAGTGTGGACCTATCCTCACAGCATTAACTTTATTAAGAGACTAAAATCTTCACTAGCAGCTTCTACAAACCAATAATCAAGACCTCTAATGGCATTCATTTATTTATTTATTTAGTTGCAATAACAATGTGAACACTGTTACAATTATAAATGCGGAAAATATAATAATATTACTGCTAAGTGTCACTATAATTGAAGGTGCAAACTACATGGAATTAGGCAACCACATATCCAAAAACATAATTTTGCATTGCACTTGCATTAAAATATTGTTATCCAGCATTAATGGCCAGAATTAATTCCCATCATAATAACTTTCTACAATATATGGTGTAGACAGGCTTAATTTGACAATATCATAATATATTATAGTGTTCTATAAGTTGAATATTTGATAAAATTATAACTGAACATATTGTGACAGACATAGATAGCCATTTGAATAAAAATATTGTTTTCCTTAGTTTATATGATAATTTTCTATAATTTGCACTGTACTTCTAATACAAAAATGTTTATTTGGCTGGTTGCTCTTCTGGGGATATGAATATATTATATGTATACTGTTTAAGCAATCTGTAATTTACTACAACACTAAATAAATTTTACTATATAAAATAGTAATTTTTTGGAGTTAAAAAATATAATGCAATAGACTACAACTTTAGCTTTGCTTAAAAATAAATATTACTTTTTTTACTATAATATGGGAAGACCACACAGTATATAATGAACAATTTAATTTTATCTATCAAGAATGTAGGTACGTTATCGCTTCTGTGATTAACAAAGAAAAGAAAATAATAAACATGATAGAAATAATTTCGGAATGCAACTAATATAGATAACATAAATATCGATCTTTTGTTTGTGAACCAGACTGACTGTGTGGGTACTTTTCCATTGGAAAAAATTATCTAAAAAAAATACATACCACTCTTTGGTAAACTGCGTATTACGTTAACAGCCGCGTTAAATTTCTCTTCAAGCGACATTTTAACACTATCACTTACTAGCACCAAACTTTATCGCACTTTGGACTTGGACTTATCACAATACACGATTTACTCAAACGCACGACATACTTATCACACTCACAAACGCAAACTGTTTATAATGTTTATATTATACGATCATTCGATAACAAACAGTGCTCACTTAAAATGAACAATCGTGATGCTAACAGCAATGAAAATCGCAAAATTATTCACACACACCTTTTTACATCTCTATCGTCTACTACAAAGTACAATCGACCATTATGTTATAAATTACTTTCATTGAATTGTTAGGGACTAACCTAAGCAATCGATATAAATACATTGTCCATTGCTCCAATTATTCTTCGATAATATTTCAATACACTTGATAATATTTGATTTCATGTATTGAATTCTAAGCGAACACGTCGCAGTTTTTACGAAAATAATAAATTCACTGATGAGATATTTTGGTAAAATATGTATGTATTGATAACAATGTAATCAATTTAAACTAAAAATTTTCTTTGTACGCGCGTTTTATCTCAGCAATTAAATTCAATATAAAGGCTTGAGTTATATTTTTTTAAGTAATAAGTCTGAATTGCTTCGAAGTATCGATTTGAAGGAGATGTAATTGCGAACATCACTATCATGTTTGACATTTGTCTTTTTTATTGCCCGCACTGAATTATTTAAATTTTACAATTATGAAAATTGAGTAATAATACGGTTTTTAATTTCACATCTAATAAATTCAGTATTTTAATCAAAATAAAAATTCTTCCTTTTATCTTTCCATTTTTGTTACTAAAACGGAAGCATATTTCCTTCACAGTATGATCACATTTCAATTAAACTATTTATAATCTATGCTAGCGAAATTCCTTTGTCAAATCTCTGAGAACTACGGGTTCCCTTTTATTAAGAGTTATCCTTTAAACAAGGTAATAAATCGATAAATATTTGCGAGATCGTGCAATTTTAGTGCTTAAATATAGTGCTATTGTTTTTTTAGAAGACATAAGTGTTAGTTCTAACGTTATTTTCGTAAAATCAATAATATATCCTGAAATCCGCGCTCGTTTGGCGGTGTCCGAGTAATTTATAATATTGAATTGTGGTGGTTGTATTGTAACTGTAAAACAATTTATTTAAAGTGCCGTAAATATTGCAGTTCAGAACTTTACTTCTATATACCTAATAATATGGATCAGGTAGTAGTTTTTCCACAATATTATGAAAAGTAGTTAAATCGTAGAGGCATGGTTAATGGTTTCATTATATTTTTTGTCATATCATTGCAATTAATTCAACAATTTTGGAGTATAAGATCCTTAAATTTTAAGATTAAGATTAGGGATAAGCCATGAAACCAGAGTTATATAGTTTTAGAAGTGTAATACAAACAGGTTATTGAATTTAATACCGATAATACGTCTATTAACGACAGAAAATCGTAATTTCGAAAAATACTGATTTAGTCCCTAACCTTCAGATACTTGAAAGTCAGTTTAAAATATATTTTTAGTGTCATCATAAGGCAAAATTTAACGAAGACAAACTTATATTGGTGAATCTCGGTACTTATTAGTTAGTGACAATATGACTATACAAATAAGTTGTTTTTAAACACACTATGATGTTTGTTTTAATACAAGTAAACACCTAGAGAGGAGTATCTCAATAATCTAGATATTACTCACTCTGTTCCAGTGGCGTAGCGTAGGTGTAAGCCACACGGGGCGCAAGAGAAAATTTTGCCGCTCCATTAAATGTTTATATACATATATGTGTTGCTCTACGACAATTGATTGATTGATAGTTCCCAAAGAGGTAGACAGCACCTCCGTCTACCTCTACGTTTGTACACAGTTAAGTGAATACTTCTACATCTTAAAAAGATTAAATAAAGAAACATTAATATGTTGACGGCCTCGTTGGTCGTGTTGGTTGCAAGTGCAACTGGCGAACGGGAGGTCCTGGGTTCGATTTCCGGGTTAGGAACTACAAAATTTTCTAATTTAAATTTTTTAGTAGTGGCTCGGATTCTGGATATGTGCCCGGTATATGGCAATAGGCTCACCACCTATTCCATCGTGGAACTTAAAAGTAACTGGTGAAACATGGGAATGTTCTACATTCCTCTGCCTACCTTTTCGGCGATTACAAATGTGAAGTTACTTTTTTTTAAATATGTTGTGCTTTACTCTTACAAAGGATTTATGAAACAAATGATCAAGTTTATTTGTTAGTTATTGCTAAGAGCTTTATTGTGGGTGTAACATTTTTATAATTATTGGTGGGTACACCAACATTAGTAATTTTATTATGTAAATACATATGAGTGTGTTTAGTGTACGATTTAGACATTCATTTTAGTGTGTTTTCATATTGTACCATGTGTAAAGGACAATAGTAACATTAATTTATAGCAACTCAAGAATTATTTCTGATAACAAATATCGTTTCTTGTTATATTATATTAAAGAGGCTTCATGGGATGGACTTTTCAACTAAGCATAATTAAATTGTATGTCTTGTATATTTGCAGGAATTCAATTTATCTTCCAAAATAGCGGAAGACCAGAAAACCTTGAAGATGCCAGAACTGACAGAGTTGGACAAAGCCACAGCATCTATGACTGAGAAGAGGAAGGAAGAGACAGCTTCGTCAGACAGTGACTCTGATGACACAATTCCAGAATTGGAAGATGCTGGTAATTGTTTTTTTTAAATTTCAACTTTTTTGTCATCTGTATGAAACCTCATCAAAAACAGTAGTAATTTTTAGACACCAAAAACGTACAGGAGCTCAAATTATAAATTCTTGTTAGTATATTCATTAACTTCTAACTTGTGAAAATCTTCAATGTAACACTATCATTCATATAGAAAATTATCTTCTTTCTATGTAAAACGATTGCAATCAAATACTCAGTGATGTCATATGTGAAATGTTCATTTTACATAATTGTTGTTTACAGGTGCACCAGGAGCAGGAGGCATTGCCAACCCCATCTCTGGCATCGATATTGTGTCAAAGGCAAAGCAATCCCGCGGCGAGAAGAAGGCTCGCAAGATCATGAGCAAACTAGGACTAAAACCTGTAAGAATTAAAATTTATATAAAACACTACATAGTATTTGATTATTCTAAGTACACCTAAGTGGCAATGTTCTGGCATTTTAACAACAAATAACTGTTTTGGACACATGTTAACATAGTGGTGTGGGCGACCCTCTGAGTGCACACCAAGCTTGCAACATGCGAGACAAGGGGAGAAAGGGTTCAATGTGACCTGCAGCACCATTCTTCACCCTTCACCCAGCTGCTGAACCCCTCAAATAAAATTTATAATAATTGAGCTGTTATTGTTGTCACAATGAGATTAATATGGGTCTCGAAGTACTTTCTTACAGTTTTTTTTTAATTCTGTAAATCAGAAAAAATCTGCATAATCTAGAGCATAAATATGCATTGGTATATGCAAATAGTGTATACTCAGTAAAATGTTAAATGTTGTCAGAGGATGTGGAATATATTTTGTTTCTTGACGTACAGTCTCCAATTTTGTCTCAGGTGCAAGGTGTCAACAGAGTGACCATAAGGAAGTCAAAGAACATTCTCTTTGTCATCAACTCTCCAGATGTCTACAAGAACCCACACTCGGACACATATATTGTGTTTGGAGAAGCGAAGATTGAGGATCTGTCACAGCAGGCGACGATGGCTGCCGCCGAGAGGTTCAAGGCGCCTGAGAGTGCATCTGTTGGTAATGACTCAGCTGCCGCCGGCACTGTAAGTAATTCGTGTCATTCTATAGTAACATTTAATACACTGTAAAGCTTTGATACCATACCAAATTACTCATTCTGATATTGAATTTATTGTTAAATAAAATATTGTACTGTTTATTCTTTGATAATATAGTATACGATTGACAGAAATGTTTCTGTTCCACAGACAGTAGCACCGATCGCCGAGGAGGAAGATGAAGAAGGTGGTGACGAAGCAGGTGTGGATGTCGATGAGAAAGATGTGGAGATAGTCATGTCACAGGCAAATGTATCGCGTGCAAGGGCGGTGCGGGCACTGCGGAACAATCACTCTGACATTGTTAATGCAATCATGGTATGTACTGATATTGTATGCTACTACAAAAAACAGCTTTTGGATTCTTGCAAAGCAGTTGAACTCTCTTCAGGGTTCTAGATAATAAGGTTGGATATTGATAATGCTATCCATATCTTCACTTACAATCTCTATTCAAATACCATAATGTGGCCAATTTGTGGATTTTGTTTATGACCAAGGACGAGCATCTAAGGCCATTTCCTCTTTTATGATTGATCCTATATAAGAACAATACTTCCAAAGTGGTAATCTCGCATGTACTAATTTATTTTTTATTCTTTCCAGGAACTCACCATGTAAGCGGCTTGTGTAGTCACAACAGTTATTTTATGTTCCTAGCTTTAAGTCTCTCTTAAAATAAAAATTTGGTGGTTAGACTAATGGCCTGGCTTGGAAGCGCCCCCGATTGATGGAACCCCCAGCATGTCTTTGGCCTTGGTAACACTCCTTGTCAATGGATTCGGAAATGTATATAGATATCATGTCAAAATACATTAAAAGTATGACTAAACATTCTACTTGTTGAGTTTTTGTTTTCAATCCTTGCAATCAACCTATTGGTGTATGTTATTCACTATTTTTGTTCAACTCCATATCAGCATATCACAAAAGGACTGCAAAAATATAAACACCATTTTTGTTTCCACTGCAACCGTAATAATATGGCTAACGAAATTTTTGTCCATATTGGTCGACTGTTTAATATGCAAATTAAATATAACCATGGTTTGTAGACCCCATTTTGAGTAGCATTTGCTATGCGGTTACTTCAACATTTCAATAATAATACAGCCAAAGATTGGCCCTTAGGCCCATTGCTACTGTGACGGGTACGGTAACCATCACAGTAGCAAGGGGCAAATAAACTAGAACTAAAACTAAACAGGTAACCGAGTTCCCTGTTTAGTAGCTAATATCTGCAAATATAAAATCATAGAGATATTACCTGCATAGAGTAGCTGAATCGAACGAATGGCTAGTCATAAGCGCGGCGCTATAGATAAAGCTGCCTACTCTATTATATTTATGTATAAAATGCAGGTGACTAAAAACAAATTGAATACTAAATAGTTGGAAACAAACATAAATCCATCATCCGTAAAAATATCTTAACGTAATATTTAAGTAACAACATCATGCCTGTGATCCTCGGAGAGGTAGCCCACTGCCTACCTCTATGATAGATTCAGATAGATAGCCACTCTGTCATAGATGCACGTCACTCGTCTGTATAATATATCTATGAGTGAAATTGAGTACATTAGACTCCCACATCTTTTCATCCTAGCATGGGATATTATCAGACATAATATTTATTCATTTACGATTAAATACTATAGCGGAATAATTTTAATTATTACGTGGGTTCTTACATTATTATTATAGTGACTATTTATGTTTATTACAAAAGTTGAACTATAAAATATGTATAATATAATTAATATATAATATATTATGTATAATTGACTGCCTCGTTGGTCGTGTTGGTTGCAAGTGCGACTGCCGAACGGGAGGTCTTAGG